>PVJA010003344.1:0-96179 GCA_004027025.1 Myocastor coypus
TTTTTTTAAAAAAGTCAAATTTTGACATTCATATCCAAAAAGTCAATCTAGGAATTTTTAGAAATTACATAAGCTTAGCAGTTAATAGCTTTTGTCTCCTCTTGAAGTCATTTTATTTATATCACTGAAAAATTTAAGCTATTTTTAGGGCTTTTTTAGGGTTCATATATATTATTTAAGATTAGTTTTAGTTGTTTCATATTTTGGCATCTATTATAAGACTGGAAATTTAGAAATGCTTTCTTCTTTTTAATTTTTTTCCTGGCTCAGTCAGTCCACCCTGAAGGCAGGGCTGGCACAGCATGTGGTGCTGGGGATCAAACACCATCCTCTCCACCTGAGTAAGCTTGCTTAAGCAGATATTTTAGACCACTGAGCTATCTTACCAGCCCTAGAAATACTTTCTTAACCTATTTATCTACTGTCACTTTAAGCTGTTGTAGCAAGCTACCAGGGGACATCTCAACACAAACCATAACAATGCCCAAATCGTTTTATTTTTAATTTAGGGTCTTACTAATTTTCCCTCTCGTGATTTTTCTTACATTTTTAAAGAGAGTACAAATGAGAATTAAAACTGAAAAAAAAAAATCAAGTGATGCAAAATTTCACTTAACAGGGGCCGGGGAGATAGCTCAGGGGCATGAGTGCCTGTCTGGCAAGTGCAAGGTTCTGAGTTTGAGCTCCCGTCCCCCACTCAAAAAAAAGTCACTTAACAAAGTAACATGAATGTCACAGTATTTGTTGTGACACATAGTATTGTCTTCCAACTAGTTATACATATTACCAGATATATGCATAAAAAATTGCAAGAAGAAAGAAAAGTATAAGAAATTAGAGAAAAAATACAGGCAAATGAAAAAAGGAGACAAAACAAATTAAATATTACCTGTCCGTTTCCTCAGACCAACAGAAATGCACAATACAATTGTCCAAAGCATCCAGCTTACATACATAGATAAATATCTTTACTCTCTCTCCTGTCCCTCTCCTTAACTCGGTAACTCTTTCCTTTTAAATAAGTTCATTTACCTTTCCTAATATGTGTTGTAACTTTCAGATTCCATTTTTCTCTTTCAGGTTCTCACACTAAGGATACCATATGATAACTGCACATGCAGGTCTGATTTATTTCATTCAATTGTATGCTCTCTAGTTGCATCCCTTTGCCAACAAAAGAGTCGAATTTATCCTGTTTTGTAGCAGAATAATATTCCATTGTGTAAGAATACCACATCTTCTTTATCCATTCTTCAGTTGATGGATTTCTGGGTTGTTTCCAGGACTTAGCTATGACAAACTGTGCTGCTATAAACATGGGTGCACATATATTGCTGTGGTATGAGGTTTTCAGTTCTTCTGGAGAGATACCCAGGAAGGGAGTAATTGGCTTGAATGGGATCTCCAAACCTAGCTATTTAAGAGATCTTCACACTGATTGCCATAATGCTTGCACCTATGTGCACCGCCACCAACAGTGGAGAGGGATTATTTTTTTCTCCACAGCCCCTCCAGCATGTGCTATTAGCTGACTTCTTGATGTTAGCCATTCTTTCTGGGGTGAGATGGAATCTCAGCATTGTTTTAATTTGCATTTCTTGAATGACCAATGTTGTTGAGCATTTTTTCATATATTTACTCGTCATGTGCATTTCTTCCTCTGAGAAGTGTATATTGGTCTCAGATGCCCATTTTTGGATTGGGTCTTTAAATTTTGGGTTTCCTTATTTTTTTTAATTCTTCATATGTTCTAGATTCAAGGCCTTTGCCAGAGGGCAGCTGGCTATAATATTTTTTTTTCCAGTTTGTGAGTTTTCATTTTACTCTGTGGGAGATTTGTTTTGAAGTGCAGAAACTGTGCAAAAAGATGAGATCCCAGTTGTTGACTCTTTAAAGTATTTCCCATTTGGTTTGGTTTGTGTTCATGAGCTCTCTACCTACCTCTGTGTCTTTAAGATTTCCACTTGCATTTTCCTCCAGAAGATTTAGTGTTTTTATTTTAACATTTATTTGTTTGTTTGTTTATTTATTTATTTATTTATTTAGTATCTAGTGCGGGGTCTATAGGTTCTCACTACACACATCAGTGATTCTCCTGCTTTCAGTTTCCCAAGCACTGGATTACAGGTGCACTCCACCCACACAGTCTCAATCACCATCTCAGCACACCCCGGGGTGGGGCTGGCATGGCAGGCAGGGGATTGAACCCCGGCTGCTGCCTTCTGCTTAAGCAGATGCTTTAATTCACTGAACTATCTGTCCAGCCCATATTTTAATATTTAAATCCTTGATTGACTTTGACTGTATCTCTGTGCATGGAGATAGGCATGGGTATCGTTTTAGCCTTTGGTATGTGGGAAGCCAGTTTTCCCAGCACCATTTATTAAAGAGGCTATCTTTCTTCCAGAAAGCATGTTTAGCTCTTTTATCAAAAATAAAGTGGCTGAGTGTGTTTGTAGTTGTGTCTGCATCTTCTGTCTATGCCAATGATCCTCAGGACTGTCTATGTCAGTACCATGATGATCTTTATAACTGGCTTTATACTATAATTTCAGGTCAGGGATTATGATACCTACTGCCTTCCCTGTGTTTCTCAGGATTGCTTTTGATATTCAGAGTGTCTTCTGGTTCCAAAAGGATTTGAAGGCAGTTTTTTTTTTTTTTTTTTTTTATCTTTGGAGATATACTAATGGTATTTTAATTGGAATTACATTGAACTTGTATAACAACTTGGGGAGTGTTATGGTTTGTCTAGTTGTCCCCCTAAAGCCTAATGTAGTCACAGGGCAGGGATTTCTAGAGTTTGAGATTAATTCATGATCCACTGGGACTATGGGTCTTAGTATTGCTGGTGAGTGTACTACACCCAGCCTGGGGCACATATCCTGAATGAAATTTAAGGGAGATGGACTTCCTCTCTGTAGCTACTGTTGCTTCTACTCCTCCCTTTTGCTCGCTGCTCTTTGCTGTCACCATGAAAGGTTGCTCTTTGCCATGTGACACTCTGTCTTTGTGCCAGCAGAGTATGGACTGAAACCTCCAGTAACCATGAGCTAAATTTACCTTTCCTTCCTTAAATTTGGATGTTAGGTATCTGTCCCAACAACAAGAGAAGAGTAACTGAGACAAGGATTATGGTCATTTTCACAATGTTGGTTCTTCCTATCCAAGAACATGGAATGATTTTCCAATTTCTCAAAACTCCTACAATGTCTTAGAATACCATAATTTCATTGTGTAAGTCTTTTATGTCCTTTGTGAGATCTATTCCTAAGTGCCTCTTTGGATATTATTGTGAAAGGTCTGCTTCCTGTAATTTTTTTCTCAGTGCATTCATTGTTTGTGTACAACAATGCTACTGATTTCTGGGTTCTGACTTTGTATCCTGTTACCCTGCTGAATTTTTTTATTAAATCTACATGACTCCTAGTGGAATTTTTGGGGCCCTCTATGTATATTATGCTATTACCTGCAAATAATATGACTATAGTTCTTTTTTTCAATCCTTATTCCTTTTATCTCCCTCTCTCGTCTGATTACTCTAGCTAAGGTTTCCATAACTATATTGAATAGGGGTGGAGACAGTGCACATCCTTGTCTTGTTCCTGATTTTACATTGAAGGTCTTCAGTTTTGACCGTTTAGTATGATGTTGCCTGTTGGTTTCTCATAGATCACTTTTATCAGGTTGAGCTCTGCCACACTGGCCTCGAGTAGCCAAGATCAATGGCACAATCCACTGGCTGGATATTTTGCTTTTTATTTTATCTTTTTCCAATATTTTTCTCTTAATTTTATTAATAACCTTCTTCAAGGTATAGAAGAAATATCTTGCAGCCTACTTTTGTTGTTCCATTTTTTTGATTTACCAGAAGATTCTTGTCATTAATTTCATTTTACCAGCCCAAGTACAAATTCAGAGAAAAGCTTCTTAAGTCCTGCAGTTGCAAATTCCTTTTGTAGCTCATCCAGTGTTGAATACTCTTTGACTTCAAATGCCAGGAACCTTTTGTGTTCCATCTGTACTTTTGTCTCAAACAGTACACTAATCATTTTCTCTTTGCATTTCTTTCCATTTGAGTCCACATCTACTTTGGTGGTTTTCTGAAGGACCAGGTATTCCTTGATGCTGTTTCTGTCTCCCTGCAGTAAAAGCAGTATTATTTTGCCCAGGAACATCAGTCTTCCTGTCAGCCTTAAATGTGAAGCCCATTTCTCCACGGTTTTGATGTATTTTGTCCTTGCTCTCATGTGATCTAAATGCAAAAGAGTTACCCACAATCCATCATCCACAGCCCTGCTTATTGGGAAAGCGCACTGCTCGCTGCAGCATCCAGCTTCTGGTTGGTTGAGAACATGCCTGAGATTCTGCTGGATCCAAAGGACCAGCTTGTGAACCATGGGCTCTGGAAAAAGCTGCTCTGCTTGCTGAACCAGCTTCTCTTTCACAGTCACACACTGGCCTCTGGTCAAATGTTCCGAGTTGACTGAGATACCAGGCAGACCTGCAGGGTAATTGACCGGTAAATGGAACACCAACTCTAAGCGTATATCCACATCTGTAAGGCCTTCAGCTTTTGTGTGAATTTTGAACACGGTCCCATCTTTCTCTGAGCGGCTCAGCACCTCCCACTCACGAGGCCCGCAGAAAATCGCGGCAAGAGCCGAGAGCTCCTCACAAGCCATCTTAACAGTGCCAGTTTAGATTCAGAAGTCTTTTATTAAGAAATTTGGGTTGTACTTCACACTGCAGAGAGGAAAGAATTACATTGCAATTCTAGTAAATAACATCATTAAAAATCCCACTTGAGCACCTTTACACTTCCATAGGCTTCCTGCCCTTCTACTAGATCATTCATCCCTGTTTCCTCCCCCAAGGCCTCTAGGTTCACACACAACCTGTGGACTCCTGGAACACAATTTTCCCAGAATGGGCTTAAACATAGAGGTTTCTACAAATGGAAAAAACAACTCGTGCCATTAAAAATAACTGGTTTTGGTCACTAACTATGCATGCATGCTATTTGTGCCTGGAGGAAATAGGGGAGATGGGTTAAATGAACCCCAAACTGTATAATTAAACCTATGACTACATATTCCTGAAATTTGAGGGAAATACATTTGATTGTTTCCTTGCATGAGGAGAAGAACTAAATTTAAAATTTATCTTTGTTCCAGCTCTAAATCTCTTTCAATACTTTCCATCTTTGATGTGAAATTGAAACCAAATTGCTATCATTATTGAAATTTCTATACTCTATGCATTCTCATATAAGGAACAGACATAAATTTCTGTTAAAATATTTATATTTAATGAACTGGTTGTAATGACTCAAACCTTCTGCAATTTTTTGCCTTTTTGTTGCCAGGAACTGAACTCAGGGCCTC
The DNA here is from genome assembly GCA_004027025.1 of Myocastor coypus. NCBI lineage: Eukaryota > Metazoa > Chordata > Mammalia > Rodentia > Myocastoridae > Myocastor > Myocastor coypus. The sequence goes on from PVJA010003344.1 coordinate 5,388, forward strand.
ATGCTTGTCAGGCAACTGCTGTGCCGCTGAGCTGCATCCTTGATTCCCTCCTACATTTTTGAGATTTTGTTTCTTTGTAGCTTTTTTCATTGTCTGATCTTACTGTTCCGCAATACTGAAGACGATAATGCAGAATTTGATGCAAATGGTGGGCTTAAAGTCTAAAGAACGATATCAATAAAACACTTACATTGGTAGATTTTGTGAACTCACATATAGGCCAGTAGAAGGAATGGTAAAGTTTGGAGATTAAAAAAAGAATCCCAGAAAAAAATCTGATTCCCATTATCTACATAGTAATCTATTGTGACTATGAATAGGGTCACATTTAAAGAGCCTCACATGCCCTGCAGGCCCCACCCCCAGGCAAGCTGAGCGGGTCACAGAGTCCAGATGTAGTGGTGCACACCTGCAATCCCAGCACTGGGGAGGATGAAAACGGGAGGATCTCTATGAGTCTGAGCTGTAAAGTGAGACCCTATACCAAATACACGTAATAATAATAATAATAATAATAATGATAATAAAGAGCCCAAGACTCTGCAGTTAATGCTCTAGGTCTGCTTCCATGAAAATGCAAGAAATTCCTGGGCCCTCTACTATGGCTAGCACTCATTGTCCTGTGCTGAGGGCCAGGTCTGGAGAGACAGGCTGAGCATCTATTACTGAAATATGATGTATGATCAAAAAGAACATAATATAAAATTAATTTTTACAGTAAAGACGTTACTTTTAATCGAAATACTCTCACTCACTTTGAATCCATTTACCCCTCCCCTCTGCCCCCCATCATTTTCTGAGGCAGTTCTGAAAGTTTCTTTCATGAGCATCTTTCATCGTGCTGTCATGCCTGCCTCAACATCTTGAATCATTCAGAATATCTCTTGTGGTCATTTTTGCTTCTGGAGAGATTCGAAAGCCACAGGATCGCAGATTTGGTGACTACAGCACATGAGACCATCCCATAAGCTTCTGTCTGACAGAAATTGCTGTAAACATTAACTATAAGCTGCTTCAGAAGGTGTCAAGAAACATGGGATGAGTGTGTTTGAAGTGAAGGGATAGTTTTGAAGAGATTAGTGGTAATGTATTTTTTAAAGTAATAAATCTTCTTACTGAAACATTTACTGTATTTTTATCACAGCTCATATTTGTGCCCATAAGTGCTTCAACATTCAGATGGTTTTGGGTTTTTTTGTTGTCACTGAAATATTTGTGCAGATGGTTGAACACCCCCAATCAGAAAACATGAAATCTGAAAGACTTCCAAGTCTGAAACTCCTTGGCCATCATCGGCACTCCAAAGGAATTTGAAGCTTTCAGCTTTCATGCTCCTCTGAACTTCAGATTTCCAGACTAAAGATGTTCTAAATACGTAAACACACACTGAATAGATCCATGTATCCCACCCCACAATGTCAGCAGGGAAAGTACACCTGTACCCCCAGTCAAAATTATGAAAAACATCCAAAAAGACAAAAAGAAAGTTACCAAATTAAAAATAGATAACGTCATAGAAAAAAATTGAAGAAAAATAAAAAGTTTGAGGCTGAATTACGAAAATCAAACAAAGCCCAGTTCCTACAAAATTTGTACAAATTGTAACTACCACTAAAAAATAGTTTATTCAAGTATTTTGGCTCTTAAGTGGGCGCAAAAATGCAAACAAATGTTACTAAATGCCTAGAAATGAGGCAGCTCGGCTGAGCATCACAGGAAATACTGCCACAAGCATGCAGTCAAGAGATTTAGAGGAGACGGAGCCCATCTGCCAGCAATCTTCAGAGTTATTGTTTTTTATTCTTTCTAGTTTCACTGTTAATGTTGTGTTTTGCACAGTGGATAGGAGAATTTGTTTAGAAAGATGTCTTTGTTCCTAAATTACTTAATAATTTCCAGAATACTCATTCCAGAATATTCATGTTTTATAACTGTCTGACAATGAGGTTGGCTCCAAATGTCATCTTTGGATGTTAGCTCTTCATTCATTAAACAAAGATCTGTGTCTCTTTGTGCAATAATGATTATAGAAAAACATCTCTTAAATTTCAGTTAGCTACAATATGCAGTTTTAATCATAGCTTTGTGAGTTGACCATGACTATTCTGACAAATGGCGTTGCTTCCTATACCTTCTTCAACCTAGGTAAAGTGTGGATGGCTGATCTATTCCATACCTCCTAAAAATTTTCATTCATAAATGATAAGTTGATACAGCCTCCTTATTCCAGTAGTCACAGTAAACAATATAGTTAACAGTAATAGGGTTCCAGAGTATTCTTTTCCCATGGCAGACAATGTAGAAGAAACATTTTGCTGAATGATAACATAATCTATCACAGGACTTCATGGATTCAGGTATTATGTTTCTTTCCTCTGTATTCAAAATAAACTATCTTTGTTTGTTCTAGGATCTTTTTACTACCTTTATAGCAAGTGCATAGATAGATCCCATTGTTCTGGTCATCTGTCAGCTAAAGTGGTAAGTTACCAACATTTCCCCTTTTATACACACACACACACACACACACACACACACACACCATATGGAAGTAAAAGACAATTAGGATGATGGAAGTAAAAAATCCCATTAGGAAAGGTGAAAAACTAGAGGAAATGAAGATTGTTAAACTTCTGAATTCCTACTGCGCAAGTGTTCCTTGTAAAACTTCTTTGAAAAAACAGCACCAAATCTCAGGGGCTTACGATCGTGAACACTGGTTTTGATTTTTCATATACTGGTCTGAAGTTGCTATGTTGACCTTTTTCAGCTAATTTCAGACTCAGAATGATTCCATGTATTTTCTTATTTATAGACTTAGGATGAAAGAGTGGCTAAATCTAGAATCATACCATTTCAACATGGTAGGCATTAGTCTAAGAGGATGTAGAAACATGTATGCTCACATCTGCCATGTCTCTTGGACTCATTCATCCAAAGTTATCATTACTATATGCTTCTCACATTGGAGGAGGTAGGGAGAGTACTTGCTAACCAATAATAACATTTATAACATAGGATGAGATATGTATTAGAGAATGTTTTTCTTCCAAAGAAGTCCAGTGAAAATAATCTTTCCTGATATTTGTAAATCTTAGACAACAGTTAAATGTTCTTCATGTAGACTATCTGTAGTTAAAAGCACAGTTGTGTTTATCCATGGGACAAATGTGAAAGAGAATAAACAGAAATACATAAAATTCACTTTGTACTGAGAATAAAATAAAAGAGTTCAGTGGGGAACTGGAAATGTTTGAATCGCTAACTTTTTTTAAAAGACAAAGAAACAGAAATATGTAGACAAATCTCACCTCAATGTGGGAAAATCCACCAAGGTAATTCATTATTCCTTATGTACTTATGTTTCCTTAATGAAGGAAAAAAAATGATAATAATGATATCTGGGGAGCTGGAATAAGTTGAAGAGGTCAAAAATGGATTGAAAGAATTTGGATAGAAGATTTAAGCAAAAGGAATTAATAAGTTTACAAAAGACTGGCCTCATGATTAGAAAAGTCTCATGTCTATTTCAGAATACAGATATGTATGAAAAGTCTCCCGTCTATCCTTGGGATAAAGTGGTAGTATTGCCAAGCAACCAAGAACTGAATTTCATGTTGAAATTCAAGCTAGGGGAACACTGTACACTAACTGATGCTGTACTCTAATTCTGAGACTTTCAGATGCAGCAGAAAATGCAAAGCAAGAACATGTCCACTTGCTATCTCTTCAAAGGGGTAGAACTTATGGAAAAGTCTTGCTCCAAATGACCACGTGCTCTTGAGAGCAATACTCTTTGAAATTAAAAGTTATAGCATCCCACAGTATATCCACAGAACAAAAATGCTTAGCTATTGAGAATATAGAGATAATGTTGTCCTGTTGTAAAACCTTTTTTGTATGTTTCCTGTGTTAGACTACTCTTCACTTTTTAAGGCCAACTTTGGCTTGCTGCCTATTTGGTGACACATGTAGACACTTTGGTGGAGCAGAATACACTTTTAAATCCAAAGGGACATCCTAAAACTAAAGAAATCACATCTCTGGTTCAGTCTTTCTGGAAAATCACAGATAAACTTTGAACTATGGGAAGGATCTGTAAAACATGTACTGAAGTAGGGGCCAGGGAGTGAAGTTTAATTATTTTTGAAAACTAGACATGATTATTAAGTCAAAGAAAACAAAATTGAGAACTGGAGAAATTTCTTACAAAAGAAATGAGTTGCTGGGTGTTTTTTTTTTTTTTTTCCTTGTTTCAGAACTTTTGTTTATTTATGTATTTATTTATTTATTTTTATGGCTGGCTCAGCCTGCCGTGTGGGCAGGGCTGGTGCAGCATGTGGTGCTGAGGATCGAACTGCAGTCCCTGTAGCCACCCAAGCTTTCCTAAGCAGGAGTTTTAGACTACTGAGCCATCCTGCAGGGCCCTGTTGCTGGGTGTTTTTGCATTTATGTTTACTGAGCAGCTAATATGTGTAAGGTACTATAATAGCATTATAGTCCTGTGCCATTTAAAATGTTTCTGTCAATATTGGATGCATAGGGGGTTGGGGAGATAGCTCAGCAGTATAAGTACCTGCCTACTAAGCATGATATCTTGAGTTCTATTCATGGTACTGCCAAAAAAAAAAAGTTGGATGCATTTATGATAGTAATTGTATAAGGTTTTATCTCCTAGCAGCCATCTTAGTCTATTGGTACCATGACAAAATCTCCCAGTGAGGCATTCCTCAGGACATCACCATCATAAGAAACACAAGACTATATGTGCATGCATGTAATCCATGCCAGGAAAATACTGAAATATCAAACAGGGATCTCCTCTCAGTGTTCACACTTCGAGTTGAAATTTATACACTTGATTCTAATGCAAGCTAGAAAGTACTGACATTCACAAGAAAAAATCTGAACCATCAGACTTCTGTTGCCCTGAAAGTGGGTGCTACCAAATTAATATCCTGAAAATTCAGAATAAGCACTAATATTAAATAATAAGTTGAAACAAATGGGTCAAAGAAGAGTATTACTCTCAGTGACAAAAATAGGAAAAAATGAGAGATGGAAGAAAGCATTTAAGATTATGGAAAAAGGCATTTTTTTTATTACCTAAGTATATGAATATTAAACTAGAATTTTGGCACAGTGACTAAAAGTAATGAAATTATTGATGCTTGAACTTCTTAATGATAGAATTCTTGAGATAATAGATGTGAGTAGAGACTAAAATTTAATATAATTTCATGGAAGAGAGGAGAATTCCAACCTAATAATGCATGAAACCTAAATGATATAGTTTCTTTTATGTGTACAAATATATTCAAATAACTGCATATATACTTTCCTAGGGAAGTTTTAGAATTGAAATTACAGAGGGATCCTAATAGTTTTATTCAAGATTTGAATCCTAGAATTTACCAGCATGGTTTATCTAACAAGTTATAATTACTTCACAAAGCACAATGGAGCATAACAAACAATCTTGGTTCTCTATGAGACTCACATAACTTCTCTAAGCGAAAAATGGAAGGCAAGAAGGAGTCTTACCGTGCTGTTGCTGGACCTACGCTTGTGCTCCACACAGCCTTTCCCTTTCATTCTGCTCCATGAGGATGGCAAGCACAAAGGCCACACACTCACCAGCCCACAGGAACCAGATGCAATTTTTAAATTATATCCTGAGAAGAGATAGCTTAGTGCTGTGACTAGTTTAATTATTTCTTACTTAAAAGAGAAAACCGCCTGTATTCATATGAGAAGTATTTGTCTGATTTTGTGTCAAAAATATTTTAATGCATGGTTTTTATTGTCACGAATGATGTTAAATCTATAAGTGTATGTGTGATTTCTCTGAAGTTTTATTCAGGCTTGAGGTAATTGGTGAGTTGTTCATATGATTAAAATTTGTTATCTTTTCATCCTATTTACATTAGGAAATATATTCAAGGTTTTGCTATTTTATTTTTGGCCCAGTATTGAACCCATTCTGAATAAATATTTCACTGATACTTGGAAAGATGGGTTCTTCCCTTATATATGGATACATAAACTTTATTAATTAAATTATATCAATCCTTTCCCTTCTTACTTATTTTTGCTATGTAAATACTAAAGATTTAAGGTCAGGCTAAATTTATTCATTCCCTAAATTCCCTAGTCTCCCCTCATTTTGTCAGGGTTAATCATGTAGATTAAGAGTCAGCCTGCGTGTTTTAAATCCTGGTTCTGTATTTGCCATCTGTGTCGCTTTTGTCAAATTAATGCCTCTCGCTCCTGGAGTCTGCATTTATAAAATAAAGATAATCACTTACATCACCAGAGCAGCTTTAGATAAAAAGAGATAATGCAGTAATTTACACAGTAGCTTGCACATAATGTGACCAATAAACATTGGTTTTATTGGTATCATCATTATTCTCTATTCACTGGCTTTCACATTTGCTTTCTCCTCTTGCTGGTAGTTGATTCTAGGAAGATGGAATGACTGGCCCTTGTGCAGGCTGATCAACATGCTTTCTCTCTAAAGGATGCTGTGTAACTGTTGGGATCCAAAGCATGAGTTTTTCAGACTAATCTACCAGACCAACACCTCCGAAATAGTGGTCTTCTTTCCTCTTATCTTGCAACTGTGAAAAGAGCTTTATACAGATAATTTCTTCAGTAGTCCTTCTGATTTGATGGACAGAGTGCTGGACACAAGCAATTTAAGTGGCAGAAATGATGAGGGCAGCAGTCTATGGATGCAAGGTTCACTTGGGAGAGACCTGAGGCCTGAACCCACCTCAGCCAACAGCAAACATCCCTGTGTGGATGTGCATTCATTCAGGCTATGAAAGAAAAAGCAAAGCCTTACATAGTGGAAGACACATAGTCTGCATTCTGGAAAAGCCCATGGTTTAGTAAGACAGACAGACAAACCCAAGGGTAATATTGCCTATGTGACCCAGCTGTGCAACCTCAGAGGTGAAAGAATTCTGGAAGAGAAGGAATGCCATGCCTTCCTAAAACAATGCACAGAGAAGCAATGTTCTATCTCTGGATGGACAAGCCCAGTGTGGCAGGGAAAGGGAGTAGGGCCTGTACAGGGAAAGCAAAAAATGGGTGGTACTTAAGTCAGCAGGGAAAGAATAAACAGCATAACTGATAAGTAGCATGAGTACAGATTGCTGGTATGGCAAAAAAGAAAATTGGACACATACATGTTACCACTTATATTTGGGAAAGTTAACTCCATCTCTTTGTTCCTCTGCTTATTTGTGGCCTAGAGGGAATGTCACCCTTGTTTGAAAGGGGAGAGGAAAAGGGAACGAGCTTGCGAAGCTTGTGGTCTACAGCAAGTGCTCAGGCAATGGCAAGTTCACTCTTTTAATCTTTTTTTTTGTTTTGTTTTATCTTTAATATCTTTCAATTAGTTTACAGAATAAAAAGTCAGCAATTGATGTCTTACCATGATAATATGCAGTACTGTTGACCATGGAATTAAAAAGACCCTAGCCTAGCATTATTCTACTATTCAAGGAAAAAATCACAGGGATAAATCAAGAGCTTTAAAAATTAATAGCTGCCCATTCTAGTGCACTAATTGTATTTCTGGGCATCTATCCTAAGTAAATATTCACCACTCTGTAGGAAAAAACTATGAATCACAGTATTTCCTACAAATCATTTATGATAGTGAGAACACTGAGAATAAAAAGATCTTAATCAGTCAACTATTAAAAACTGTGCCTATTAAATCTCTACAAAATAATGATATATGAATGAAGAGGATGTAAAAACTGTTAAAATCATAAGAAGCATTCCCTGCATAAATATAAAAAGAATCTGTATAATAATTTTTGATATATATAATAATTATATATATATGTATATATATATTTCATTTTAATATAGTACTTTTTAGTATTTTCCAAAATAAACATCAATTATATTTATTGTGCCCATCATAGTAAGACAAACCATGCAGACACTGATGGGCCAACACCGAGGCTTAGATGTTTGGGGAAGGGCTTTGTGTCCATGCGCGCTATCAGCAACCTGGAATTCCTCCCCTCCTTCTGCCTCTGCCAGATTTATGTGAACACACTTCCTTTCTATAGCAGAGCATAAAAGGACACCAGTGCTCTCGCACTCATAATCCTTTGCTGTCTGTATAGCAGGTGACAGAACAATCGGGACATGGAGTGTGTCCAAGCAGCACCCCAAGCCAGCACCGAGGTTTCACAAGGCAGTTTTCCTTCTCGTGGAAGGAAGACGCTCACCAACCTTTTGAGACTCCTTGCATGTGAGGATGTGAGCCACCTGATGGGCCTCTCCCCACCTGTCCCACTGTCATCTGTCACTTCATTCTTTTCCTCTCAGGTCCTGTGCACTCCACACTCTCTGTGCCACCAACCTCTTCCAGCTCTTGATGGGACTATTCCTGAACTGGTTTTATCCTGGCCAGTGCCTTATTTCCTCCAGAAATCAGAAGCCAAAAAATCAGGCCTTGTGTAGTAGTCTCCCATAGACAAAAGAGATTTCTCATTTATGTATTAAAGGCCCTGGGTGTTCTCTCTTTGTCGCCGTCTCTGTCTGTCTATACTTATTTATAGTGCTTTCTTAGATATTTATTTATTTATTTATTTATTTATTTATTTATTTATTTATTTATATCTTTTTGAGGGAGGGCCTCTCTATGCAGTTCAGGTTGCCCTTGAGCTCACTTTTGCAGCCCAGGCTGGTTTCAAACTTGCACTAATTTCTTCTGCCTCAGCCTCCCAAGTGCTGGGATTACAGGTGTGCACCACCACGCCCAGCTTTGACTTTTAAATTTAATTGTTTGTTGATGTCACTAAAGATACTTTTAGAATTTATTTGAATTGATATATATATATATATATATATGTCAGTTATATGTATATATAATCAATTAACTTTGTATCATATATATATATATATATATATATATATATATATATATACACACACACATATTTATATAATGGGGTACCACGTAATGTTTGATTTTTGCATATATTGGCTAAAATTTAAATCAGCTATTGTTCCAGGTCACTTTCAGGTGACCTGTTTAGCCTGTGTCACTGGTTTGCTTCCTGGAGGTCAGGGCAGCAAGACTCAAAATCAGTCTTCACTGTTGATCACCCTTGCTCTGCCCAGCCCACATCCTAATGCTTCACCAGTCAGTTCCTTAACATCTGCTCTGGAGATTCCAAGGGTTTTCAGAGCTGTGTGGAAGGAATTAAAGCAAGGAAGATCAGATATACACTTCACCACACCACATGATAACATTACATACAGTGTAAAATATCAGAAACCACTTGAATATTTATATATGCTTAAAAAGAATGTTTAAAATAAGTATAAGTAACAAACATGAATATATGTGATAATAATAGCACAAAATAGGAGAAAGTAAGAGACATGGTAGGGGCTGGGGAGATAGCTCAGTGGTCTAAGCACCTGCCTGGCAAACGCAAGGACCAGAGTTGAATCTCCAGTACTGCGTGCAGAGATGACCCCCAAACTGGGTGTGGTAGTGCATGCCTGTAATCTCAGCATTAGGAAAGCTGAGACAGAAGATCACTGTGAATCTGAGCTGCATAGTAAGATCCTGTATCAAATAAATAAATATTTTTAAAAGAGACACTATGTACCATTTTTGTATTTAACAGAATTGTTAGTACCAGTTTTAAGAAAATTATGAGAGTTATGATCTATAGTATAACCTGTAGGTCAACCACTAAAACAAAATCTCAAAGGCACAGTAAAAAGTTAGCTGAAGTAGGTTGCAAAGTAGTGGAAAAATGTCTAGCATTCAAACAGTCTAAGAGATCTGGGGTAGCTGCACTAATGTCAAAATTAAGGCAAAGCAATTTTGAAAAAGAACAAAGAGGGCTTTGCTACATAACCCCTTTGATTCTGAGATTCAAAGAACTTTACTATGTAATTTTAAAACCTACTATAAAGAATAGGTCCATTTCTAATAGCATAGTACTAAATCTTGCTCTTTTTTACTTTGACAATCTGCTTTCTGAGTGGTGTGTTTTGTCCATTAACATTTAGTGTAATTATTGGTCTGTCTGGATTAACAACTATCATTTTTGCTGCATTTTTCTATTTGTTCTATGTCTTTTTTGTTTCTCTGTTTCACTTTTAGAACCTGCGTCAATCATGCTCACATAGTGAAACCCACTGAAGCCTAAAAGGTTCCTGCCTATGTGGAGGGGCCTGGTGCCTTATGTCAATGGGGAGGGCATGGAGCTCTGGGTCCTCTCCTTGGCCTGTCCATCTCTTTATCTGATCTTCATTGGCATCCTCAGCACCACCTCTAATAACAAAGCCTAAGTGCCAATCAGGTATTTCACTGGATTACCTATACCACTCTAGAAGTTAATAGAACCCAGAATGAGGAGTGGGAGCCGGGCGTGGTGGCTCACGCCTGTAATCCCAGCACTCGGGAGGCTGAGGCAGGAGGATTGGTGCGAGTTCGAGACCAGCCTGGGCTACAAAAGTGAGCTCAAGGCCAGCCTGAACTGCACAGTGAGACCCTGTCTCAAAAAAAAAAAAAAAAAAAAGGAGTGGGAGTCTCAACACGTGTTCCCTCAGTCATGAGTGTGACAAGTACTGCCCACAGCTGGCATCTGAAGGGGGGCTGACCTGTGCTCATGAGCCCAGGACATGTGGGATCTCATGCTAACTGCTGGGACTAGGGTCAGAATTACATCGTCAGACATGGAATCAGTGCCTCCTGCAAAACTGCTTCATTTCTGAAGAAAGCCCCCTCACGTCTGAGCAGGAAAGTGTTCTGCACTGCGAGTGACCTGCAGGTAAGGGAGTGGGGAGAGAAATGTCATGTTTTCTAACTCTTACGTAGGGAAGACATCTTTTTATATGATTTTATTCTTTATCATATTTAAAATTATTTTTCTGAGGTTAGAGTCTCAAAGTAGGCTTAACTACATGAATAAACATCCATTTAAATAACTATGTTTTAAGTGCACAAGGCAGTGTGTTAGAAGTGCAGATAAATGACACTGTGTTTGGGATAAATTATTCATAATGCTAGAGACATAATCTTTAAATCGTTATGAAAGATGAGTGGTAGTTTTGGGGTTGCGATGGGTCTGAAGTAAATCACCCTAATGGCCATTGTTCAGACTTCATGCTCTGTCACCAGAGATAGTAACATTAGCTTGCTATCAGGAAAAAGGAGTAAGGCGTTTTATTCCTAAAACTTAGGGAACAACAGATTTATTAGTTAATTCATAATCTAAACAAGTGATGCATGACATAAAACAATCAGACCCAGAAGTATCTCCAAAGCATATAATCATTTTGATATCGTTCAATCCACATCATGCAGTGCATTAATGGAAAAAGACCAAGACTTGGAAATTGAATCATTAGCATGTAGCAGCAATTGCCTTGTTAATGATTCAGAGCTCATTTTTCTCATGCAACCGAGATTCATCCTGAAACCTTACTGCTTAATTTCTTCTGCAGATGGAGGTTATCTACAGAGAAAATGTGAGGTTGTCCTGCTGGTGTAGGCCCAGGATGCTAGCCAGGACCTTCAAGCTTCTGTTCCGCTCTCTCCCCACTCTCGGGTCACTCCATATGCCTCCAGCATGACTTGCTTTCTATAGGGTCTTTTCTTCCCTTCTCAGATTCTGTCTGCATTATGACGACCTTTTGAACCACTTTGTCTACTTTCCCTCCTCTATAAGAAAAATGACCACTTCTGTTTCCCAAGCTGTCCTCCAGGAAAGCAGAGATAGGATCTGTTTTGTTTATGAAGTGTATCAAGTGCATAAACTGTAGCACATAGTATATGCTCCAAGAAGGCATGTTCAATTTTTGAGGCTTGGATCGGTGTGAGTTCAAGACCAGCCTGGGCTACAAAAGTGAGCCCAAGGCCAGCCTGAACTACATAGCAAGACCTTGTCTCAAAAAAACTAAATAAATAAATGAATAAATACATAGAATAAAACAATTTAAAAAGGAATATTCAATTTAAAGAAAAATGTCCAAGCCTACGATGGTGGCACATGGCTGTGTTCCCAGGTCCTTGGGTACTTGGGAAGCAGAAGGTTCACAAGTGTGGGGCCAGGCTGAGCCACTTAGTGAGATGCTGCCTCAAAATAAAAAATGACAACTACTAAGGATGTTTCTTACAGTAAAAATCCATAATTGGTTGTTTATGGTTACCCTCCCAAGTAGCAGTGACATTTCAGTAAAGTCATTCTGACCTTTACCCAAAAGGATTGTGGAAACTGAGGTTATAAAAGTACCACTAAGGGATTTTGGAGGAGACAGAGAAGAGTGACTGCCACTTTGTCCAACCTCCTGCCCTGTAGTCTGTTTTCATTACTCAGTGGCTGCTTGTGGCTGCTACAGGTTTACCCACCTATGCAGAGACCACTGCAGGGAACAAGAAGTTTCCTGTGATAGAGCCAGACAGGGATGGGGCCAATTCACGTGAGCCCACCTGCCATCTTAGAGAAACATGAGTCTCACTCCACTTAGGTCATAAGCGGTCCTTCAAGGAATATCAGCAGGTCACAGATGACAGGTCTATAGGTCACACAGGACACATCAGCAAGTCATAAGCCTTCCGTTTCTCTGATCCACACTCTCAAAATTTCACCATAAAAATAGCTATAGAAAGCCACTTAGCCTGTAAGAGACACCTTCTCCACGCTGCTCGCAGAGGGCTCTCTAGGTTAACAATAAACCTGCTTGGGTTGGTGAGCTCTCGCCGCTTCTCTCCCACTCACCCTGGAGGCAGGGTAGTTCTGGGTCTGAATTTCGACTGTATTGTACCTACAGGGCTTCAGTGTTTTACAAACCTCTTTGATTACCTTTGAAAAATAATATTTGTTTTATGAAAAAATTTTTATGACAAAATGGTAAAAGATTAGCAGGTAGTACACTATATACTGCTATCTTCAAAGAGGTACCTAGAGTACTAGACATAGAGAAATCAATTAATTCTTACCAAGAAGAAAGCTCTTGACAATGAACTAAGGGAAATTAGTGATATAAGAAAAACCAATTAGCATGAATATTAAATATTTTTGATGCAACAGAACAGGTGATTTGGAAAATTATTAGAACTTCCTCCTGCTTACTACTTATCTATTTTGTCCTTTACTGGTACATATATGCTTTGAGTATCTTATATAAAAGAAATCATATGATACTTCATCTCTGGTGTCTGAATTAATTTCACTTAACATTATGCTCTCAGTTTGCACCCATTCACCTATGTATGGCTCAAGTTTATCACAGAGTAGTACTCTACTGTGTATGAATATATTTCCTTATTCATTTAGCTGTTAATCAACACATACACTATCTCCAAGATACAAACTATTCTAAACTATGCCACAAGAAATTTCAGTGTATATCTTTCCATGTAATGCACTCATTTTAATTCTTGTGGGAAGATACCTAGAACAGGGATATCTGGGTCAATGGAATTTCTACTTATAGTATTCTGAGGAATCTCCACCCTGATTTTCCTAGTGTTGTAGTCTTTTTATTCCCACCAGTAAGTTAGAAGAGTTTCTTTTCCCCGCATCCTTGCCAGCATTTGCTATTATATTTCTTATAATATCCATTCTTTCTGGGATAACATGACATCTTAACATAATTTTAATTTGCATTTCTCTAATGGCCAATAATTCTGAACATTATTTACTTATTGGCTATCTGCACCTCTTCTGGGATGTGTCAACTCTTTTATGTTGCCTTTTTAAAAATTAGATCTTTTATTTTGGGAGAGTCTAATTTTTAAATGCTGTAGTTGTTAGCTCTGTAAGGACTAGCCGACAAGCGTGTCCTCTCGTTCTGTAGGCTGTCTCCTCGCTTGGTGGATAGTTCCTTGGCTGTGCAGGCGCTCTTTGCTTTCAGTTGGCTGCATTTGTTGATTCTGAGTATTATTTCTTGTGCCATTGGATTCTGTAAAGAAAATCCTTGCCTATGCCTCTCTGAAAGAGTTGTACACATTTTATTTTTCCACAGATTGAGATTTATTTCAAGATTTAGAACTTTGGTCCATTTTATTTTAGTGTAGCATAAGGTGAGATTTAAGGATCTAGACTAAATCTTCTGGATGTGACTATCCACTTTTCCCCGCACCACTTATGAATGTGACTCTCTTTCACCCAGTGTATGTTCTTAGCTCTTCTGTAAAAGGTTAAAGAGCTGTCTGTGTCTGGAGTTTTGTCTTCTTTCATTCTATTTCACTGATCTATATGCCTATTTTTATGTCAGTACCATGCTGTTTTAGTCATTGTGGCTTTAAAGTATAACTTCAAGTTAAGGATCGTTATGCTACCGATTGTGCTTTTGTTTTGCTATTCTGGATCCATTCCATATTAATTTTTAGATTCTTTTTTCTAGATCTGTGACAAATATCATTGGTATTTTTATTGTATTGTATTAAATTTATACATCAGTTTGGAAGAATAGCCACTTTATATAATATTTCAACTTTAAATGATTCACTTAAATTTGGGGAGTCCGAGTAATCATCTATCAAATTTAACAACAACAGAAAAACTTTAACATTATGACACTTACCTGTAATCCTCATACCCTAGTAGGCTGAGACAGGAGGATCACAAGTTCAAGACTAGCTTAAGTTAGAAACTTACAAAGACCCTGTCTCAAAATAACAAAAGGCTGGAGATATAGTTCAGTGGAGAAGCCCTGCATTCCGTCCCTAGAGCCACAATAACGACAATGATGAATGTCTTCCCGGATGTCATAAAGATCATGAACAACACATCACAATGCAGAAGTTCAGGGAAAGTTTCCAGTCACGTCCCTCAAATCCCCAACAGCTCAGCAGTGTTGTTACTAGCAGCTCTTCACTTCCACGCTGGTGCACACTGAGTCTTGTTTATTTGTGTAAGGAGCTCTTAAAAGCTTGTTTCTATTCATCACCTCTATTTGTTCATTCACACACCACCAATCTACTGCCTGCCTGCCATCCACCAGTTTCCATGCTCTGCATCACCAAAAGGGAGCAATGAGACAGAGGAGAAAGTCTCTGCTGTCTCCAACAGAGCAGGACTCCAGGTGAGGATTCAGAAGTATGAAATGTCAAGAACGGTGCGATCTTGCCAAAATTTCACTCATCCTGTTCTGACAGGACTGGGTTTTTTTTTTTTCTATAAAAAATGTTTATTTTTGTAACTATTAGTAGTTGTAAATAAGTAGAAAATTTGAAAAAAATACACAAAAGTGTAAAAAATATAATATCTCTCTAATTCAACTATCTAGAAACCCTCATCTGAAGTATTAGATTACCATATTTTTTCTATTTATATATTACATATATTATGACTGGATATTTAAATATGTATATATTCTAATTAAAATTTAACATAAATAAAAAATTAACATAAATTAGTCATTTCCTTTGTCACTAAAATCTCTGCAAATATATAGCTTGATGATTATATATTTCTTAATTATTCTTTAGTTGCTAAACCTGTAAAAATTTTTACAAGCGAATTTATGTTTCAGTAGACCTAAATCTTTTTTAAAAAAATATTTTACCTGGCATTCAAGTCAGTTCTAACAAACTAAATACCCTTTGAATCTCCTGCTTATATTTTCCCATACCATATGATGAACCAGTAATTATCTTTACATTGGTTCATAGGTCAAGACGAATCAGTTACCACGTTTAGGAAGGTGTTAATGATTTGTTACATTGGACAAAAAAGATATAATTGCTTTTAATTTAGCATAATATTTTAATATAAGCACTTGATTTTTGCAAAATAACAAAGAAAATTTAGAATTACTGTTATAAATAAATGTAGCAATTCTCCCACTATTTCTCCTACTCTACACAGACTAGAATTGTGTTAATGAACTTACATTGCAACAGAGGATTTTAGTCTTAACTTTTTCTCTGACTTACTCTCCCACCCTTTCACATTATAGTATATTTTGGTCATTCTTAAGTGTCCAGAAAAATAGGTTAATAGCTTAGAATGCCAGAGAATCTTCACATGATTAATTTTTAAGATTATCAATAAATTGCTATCCTTTCAAGTTTTATTATTATCACAATGATAATAAAGGAGCTTTCTACATATTCTCTTATTCTAAGAATTATCCTCTAGGACAGGTAGAAAAGCACATGAATTCCTACACGTTCAGACATGAGAAATAAAATCACATGATTTTCCCCAAAGAATAACACACTAAAGTCTTCTCAGTCTTCAGCATTCTATCTTCTACTATTCTACTTTCTTTTGTTCTGTAATTCTATAATGAGGATGATGATGATGATGGTGATGATGTCATCATTTCACCTTCTGAAAGAAAGACCTCTATCCTAGGGTAGGGGTGAGCATCCAATGCAAACCTTACATAAGCTAATGGGACTCATCAAGGTCATTGTATGCAGGTAGATAAAGTTCTCCACACCAGTTATCTATGTCATAGTGGTGTGACAGAGACTTGGGGAAGATAAGAAAGTGTAACCTATTACGAATTCTCAGAAGTCTCCATGAAGAGTTAATTATTAAAGAGCTGTGCTAAATTCTCTCAGGGTGACCTCTTTCCGTTTTAGAAAAACAACTTTTAAGAATGTTAATCTGAGAGGAGGACTCAACTTCACAGGCAAGAAGATACTGAAGTCACAATCTGGGGACACATGAAATCCCAGCATTTGCAGAATAAGGAAAAGTATCTTAGCTCCCAGCTTGGGCTTCTTGAGTCTCACAACCTGGACAAGGCATCTCCGGGATTAGGTTCTGACTTTACCCTGCAGGACAGAAACTGGCTTTTGCATCTCCAGATGGTGGGTAAAGAGCCACTCAAACAGTGATTTTAAGTCTCTCTAACTGCAACTCATTCAGAATGAATTAAAGACCAGAGAATTCTATCATTTAAAGGTATAGTGTATTATTGATAAAAAATTACCTTCAGATAGGAATCATTGTGATATAAAGAGTAAGGCCTTAAAAATCAAATAGCTGTATATTCAAACTTATAATCTAACACCTACTAATTGGTTAGCTTTGGCCTCAGACATTTTATTTATTTATTTATTGCTACTGACAACTGAAACCTTGGCCTTGCCACTGAACTGGTCTTCCATCCCTTAAGTCTCATCCCTGGCCTCACATCTCAGGCCATTTTCTTCTGTCAGCCTCCCATGGTGCTAGCACTAAGGCACACCCCACCATGCCCAGAGTGAGAAAAATTTTTGACAGTTCAGTGCTGTCTTAAAAGTCTTGAAAGATATATTCAGTTATCTTTGGACATAGATGTCTAAAATCTTTTTAAGACTTTTCATTTACTTACAAAATATTATATGGCCATGAATAGAACAGAACAGAGCAGAGTAGAGCAGAGCAAAGCACAATAGAATAACACAGATACAGTGATGAACTTCGGTGAATCTCACTCATTAGCCAAGGGGCCTTGCAAACCGCACTGACAGTGCCCACATTGATTAAATACATATTTCAAAATTTATCACATAAGATGCATCATCAACCTTTAGTGTGGCTTATGACAAAATAGAAAATAGTGAATGATGCAACTATGTGGGCAAAATAAGATAATGTATACTGTCACTTAAAGTATAAAGAACTTGATAATGGTAGTTCCCTTCTGAACCCCTTCCCACTTTTTTTCTAGCTCCAGAATCCTATAATCAACAGGAAAGTCGGAGCAGTGATAAAGTGCCCAGCATCAGGAAGAAAGAACACATTCTGTGGACCTTGGCTTGGCTTCTTCTGATCCATGTCTGCTAAAGGTTCCCCCAAGGTGGGAAGCAATTCAACTTAGGTGGGAAATACAAGTTTTCAGGAAAAAAAAAAGAAAAAGGCAGTCCTTTCAAATCAAGGATTGGGCCTTAAAGCAAATGAAATTTAACTCTTTTCATGGCTTCTATAAACTTCTCCTTACCTGGTAAGCAGCAGTTCATTGTTGTCTCTCTCGGCCGTGCTGGAGATCGGTCAGTGCCCTGCATCGTACCACATGCTTCCTGGTCACTCTGGATGGTAGCGACGCATTTCACTTCACTAATCACCAGGCAAAAGAAGCAAAAGGAAGAATTTTTAAAAACTACAAGGTATAGAAAGACAACAATTCTCATTATAGCTTAGAGAAGTCATTTTCCCCTAATTACCATTACTTTTCCCAAATGAAGATGGTATTTTTCTCTTGCAAAGTGGGGATAACAATAAACCTTCTAGTGAACAGAGAGCTTTAAAGCTGTGAGAACAAAATGTACAGAAATCTACATGATCAACATAGCTGAAATACAAATACAGAATTTAAATAGAGGAAAATGCGTCGTATTTTAAATTGATTCATCTGTTGCCATTTTGTTATAACTTGTTCCAGAATTTGCTTTCTTACGAGCTCATTGAATTCCTTCTGGTATTAGAAAATAAGTTTTGAAGATTTGAATTAATGCATTATTTTACACTGACAAAATAATTTATTTAAAGAAAATTCCATTTTTTTTTTCAATTTAGAGCAGAGTGTACATAGTGTTGAAAGTCTCACTACTAGATTGTACGTGTAGGGATCTGCCTGTTTACAACCTCCCAAGAGCTGGGATTATAGGTACACACCACAACGCCCAATCCGAGTTGCTGTCTCAGTGCACCCTGGGGGTGGGGCCAGCATGACAGGATCACGGATTGAACTCTGGCCCCTGTACCTGCTTGCAGGCACTTTAATCCACTGAGCTATTTGGCCAGGCCTATAACTCCACATTTAATAAAAAATAATTTAATTTTGAAAAGAAAACTGGACCACCAATGACTTTCTCAGCACAGCCCTGGGATTTTGAATGTGCAGCATCCAGGACTGGGATTTATCACCTTGCTAGCAGCAGTTGTACCAAAGCTATGCTCGCACCAGGGCTCTAGAGTCCTTTCCAGCTCCCAGCGCCACCTAGCCCTCGTATCACTATTTCCTGTCTGGTCCTCAACTCTTGGTGTGCAAGAGAGCCCCACCAGAATTCATTTCTTTATACTTTGCTGAGCGCTAATTTGTCACTGTCTGATACTCCATGCCAGCTTTTATCAGTCAGTCCTTACTAGAGAAATGGGTGAGTTACAGTAACAGAAGAATTTGCAAGACTGGCTTACAGTGGCTGCCCATCAAGTCCTGTGCGGAAGAGTGCACATGGCCCGTCTGTGTGCTGCAGGGCCAAACAACCCAGTTGAAGGCCGGGGTCACTGCAATGTCATGTGTAAATCCATATCAGGAGATGACATCCAAGGAGAAAGGCAAGACTGGTGCTCCTCTGAAGAGACAGAAGCAACCCTTCCTCTTCTTTTCCCTTTTATGCTGTTCAGGTGACAAACTTTCTCAGGGAGACTTCTGTCTTCAGTAAATCCTGTCAGCCACATCCAGTTTAGTTGGACAATTCCTACTTTTTCTTTTTTCTTTTTATTTTGCAGTACCAGGGATCAAACTTAGTACCTTGCACCTGCCAGGCAGATGCTTAAGCCACTGAGCTATCTCTCAGGCCTGGACATTTCCTACTGCAGCTTATGCAATCAGTTAACTATCACACACCTGCAATTGCACTCCAGTAAGCATCACCTGGATACTACCATCACCTACACGTTTTGATTTTTAATACTTCCCTGTCGAAAATTTACCCCCTTGGATTATCATTCTTTAGTCATGTAATGCCACAAATGCTTTGGAAACATTACTGATGCAGTGTAAAAACTGATCTTGAGTGGATGACCTCTAAATGATACAGGAAACCTCCAGATGATATAGGGAAAATTGATCTCTCAGCCTGACCTGGGACGAGCTTGTGTTCTGTAACCCCAAAGAACAAATTTTAGAAACAAATGGAGGTAATGAGCAGAACATATTTACTGAGGGAAAGAAAGCTCCTGTCTGAGAGAGGGACAGGAGGAGGGCCCTGAGTAGGTGGTCCCCAGGAGGCTGTCCCTTCCAGGGACTTTTATAGTGTAAAACGATGTGGTGAGGTGGGTCTAAGGTGAAATCCATTGAAATTTGCTCAGGTGGGCATGATGTGGGACAAAACTATGGTCAACCAATGAGACTATAAGCAGCATTGTTCAGGTAAAATTGTTTAAATCCAATAGCAAATGGGGAAGCAAGTCAAATAGCAAGTGAGCATAAATATGGAACAGGGTCTCTTCCTGTTGGCTTTTGGGTTAGTGACTCATTTGGGCTCTTTTAAGGTGATTGATACCCATTTAGAATATCAGTCCCTGATGCATAATCCTGGGGTAGTATGTGGCTACATTTGTTTTTTCTTATGTCTTGAGGTCTAGTCCATAGCAGGGGCCTGCCTCTTGCAAAGCTGTAGTCACCTTATCTTCCATATTGTCTCCTTGAGGACCTGGCCCTGTCTGACTGTCTATAATATTTCTAATTCAGCTGCCTACAACATTACTGTCACAAGACATTTTAGTAAAGAACATGTGACAGGATAGCGATGCCTCCCCCCCCCCCCCAGGTTTCAGTCTGTTCAATAGATCTGGAAGTGCTGCTTTGTAATCCAACGTCTTTAAAAGGTATTTTACCCAACTTTATACTTATAATTTTGAACTTCTCACTCTTAGACATACAGATATAGTATTGAAAAAAATATAGTAAATGTTGAAAAAAATTTTTTAAATGTATTACAATGAAGAGCACATTGTAATGAAGAGTCATTTGTCTGCCCCAAATATTCCCTCCCTCCCTCAGAAAACAGCTATCCCGTTAGTCTTTCCCAATCATCGTGGTATGTCCTCTGTCTACTTAGCTCACTCTATCTGCTTGTATGACTTCTGACTCTTCCTTAAAGACCAGTTTGAATTAGAACTTGAAAAGCCCCGATAAAAGACTTGCAGAACTGCCTCAGAAACTAGCAAGGGTGGTGGGATGAGTGTTTTCAAAGCAAAGGGGAATACCCTGACGGGGGTTAGTAGCAGTGTGTGTTTTATTGTAACACATTGTGAAAGCTTAAACACACACTGTATTTTTCAATTGCACCTCATATTCATGTCATGTAGCTATGAGACAGATCTATCTATGTGACAGACCCCACACTGTACTTAGGCTTCCTTGTTTCTCTGTTGGGTAAGCCCTGATCCAGTGGAGTCTTGTTGCCAGGCAACTTGTTCCTTCAGAATGAGAACTCTCCCAAGGGAACCCTCAATCAACAGCCAGCAGCGAACAGTCTTCTGGCAGCTCCTCCCACCAATCCCACAGACATGCCCAGACATGACCCAGTCTCTCTTGCAGCTAAATTAAAATTCCTCACCACATTAATTGAAAGGACCAAAGATTACTCCTTCTACCTTTATTTAGTGAGGGGTTTTTTTTGTATGTAAAGAGAAATAGTATAAGACTAAAGTCTTATCTTCATTTAGAAAACCAATACCACCTCTCATCAAACATAGTCTTAAACATTCATCTTAGGTAAGACTACTAAATAGCAGATTCTTGAAGAAGTTAAACTGCTTTTTTCTATGGAGCCTCAAGATTGTCTTTTTCAACAGCTATACCTGAAACAATAGCTCTGAATAATATTAAGAACGCTGAAGTTTCAAGCATTATGTTAAGTGTTAGAGCTACTGGGAAATCCTGTAGAATCTTTAGCATCTTGTAGCTACAAACTAGAAGTCTGTGGAACTTAGTGACAAACTTAGGTATAATATGAGATGGTCCATGCTGCGGCAGATCGTTTGAAAACTAAAGAAAAAAGCAGTGACTCAACCTTTATAAAAGTTTATTGATTTATAGAGAAAAATCTCAAACTGCCCTCTGATCTTGACCTTTGAAGCCTGAGATTTCTTTCACAGTGGTCAAGCCTATTTATTGTATTACTGACTATATTTTCATAATTACAAAAACTGCCTTCTATTCCCACACTCAATTTGGGGTCAAATCTTCTAATTTTTAAGGAGGCATTAATATCTAGGTTATCCAAATATTCAGCCCCTCTTACTCAGTGAACAACCTTGCTGCAGGATGAAACAGTCAAATGTAAGGCAGCCTGACCCAGGGACAAGCCTGCTATTTGTAATGAACTTGAGATTAAAACATTAATTTCCTGAACACAGATGAGGCAGATACCAACCAAATGCCTGACATTTCAAGTTAAAATGATGCACAACCTTGTAACCATTTCAGAAATGAAAAAACACATAAAGGAGCATTTATTTTTCTATGAACAATCAGAATGCTCAAAGGTAACCCTTTCCCATGATTAATGTGAAGGGCATCACATGAGTTTCCGAAATATCCAAGACATCTTCCAACAACAGTTGGATGCCCGACAGAGTCCAAGGAGAACAGAATACAATGGTAAAATTCTATCACTAGGTAGTGGGTGACTGAACATCAAGTAAAAAAAGAATAAGTGAATTATAGATGCTATGAGTATCATGCCTGATTTAGTCAAATGTTACTTCCATAGTAGCTCAGAAGAGGCAAATAACATGCTTTTAGCCTAAAACAGTTTACTGGTATGTCATATCAAGGAAGGTAAACCTACTAGTTGGAAAGAGATCATTTTCATTTAAAAAGGAGCTCTTCTTAAAAGGGCTTTCTAGTATAAGTCACATGAGCTAGACATCTCCATAAGGTAAGCTTCTGGAAGGAAGTAGCTAACACCAAGCTTTGGCACTAGGCAAATCTTGGTTGATTTACAGCACCAACACCTGCTGGTTGAGTGCCATCAGGCAAGATGCTTAACACACCAGAGTTTTAGTTTCTTATCCGTAGTGCAGGCATAATTTCTGCCTTATAGTGCTGAGAAGCTCCTGGAAGAGATTTGCCCAAGTACTAGCACAACACTAAGCCCAGAACTACAAATAGGAATCAAGCTTGGACTCTGCTGATGCCTCTTGGATATCTGTGTGCATATAGAGTGTTCATAGCAAATGTTTTTTTTTAATGCAGGTGTTAGAAACAGAGCCAAAGCCCTGGCGTCCTGGATCCTGTCTCACTTCATACCAGGTGTCTACTTAACCATAAAATCAACTTCTCTCAATCTCCCCAGGGCCCCTCTAATCTGCTAATCTCCATCTTCCTTGCCACTAAGCCATAGTATGTCCTGATTATCAGCACTCATCTAAAATTTTGCCTTCATCTCTGAAACTCACTCAATCTCTTTTCCTTCTACCTCTTTTCCTGTATTTTTTTCCTCCTTTCTGCCTCTACTTCAATGTCTTCATACCTTTGTCTCCAGAAATAATTTTTAAATTTTATTTATTTATTTTAGGGAAGGGTCTACAGAGGGTTGAGGGTCAAACTCATAGTGATCTGCCTGTTTATAGCCTCCCAAGAGCTGGAATTATAGATGTGGGCCACCATGCCCAGTCTCAATTGTCATCTCAAGGAGCCCAAGGGCAGGGCTGGCACAGAACACCTTGGGATTTAACACCCTCCCCCACTCCCCAACTCTGCCTACTTGCAGGTGCTTTAATCCACTGAGCTATTTGGCCAGTCCTCCAGAAATAATTTTAGAAATCCCATTTCTGTTGCAAATTGCCTCCAGCAGTGACACAATGACCACCATGACCTTACTCCAAACTTTAGTCCTCGCCAGCCAAAATAGCCTTGTATTTGGATCTGTTCCCACAATTCTGCCTCTACTTGCACTTTGCATGTGAACTAGGAAAGACTCTTTCATTTCTCAGGACTTTTTTTTTCCCCCCCTCAGGAAAAATACTTTGCTGTTAGAACTTTTACCCCATACTCTGTTGGATGAGCAGTAGCCTTTTTCAAACCTGTAACCTTTGGAGAGCAGTTGACTGTTCTGTGCTGTTATGGAGTTTTGCAATGTTATTTCCACAGTACCTTTAAGTCTCTATTAGAAAGGCAGCAGCACTAGGCTAAATGATCTCTCTCACACAAATAACATTACCTGTATTAATTACTTTTCTCTCCTCTTGCTGGGACAATTACTGGGCAAGCAAGCTTAAGGGAGCAAAGGTTTATTTAGCTCACAGTTACTGGAGGTTTCAAGATGCCGCCCCCGCTTTATAGGGTCTGGAGGAAATGCTGGGGCACTGCCTGTCTGGGATGATTGGCTCCATGCCTCTGAGAGACCGCTTCCTGCGGGGGCTCGGGGGCGGGGGTGGGAGGCACCTCTGTAAGTGGGTGCTGTTAGTTTAAGGGTTTGCAGCTTGCGCCTCTCTCCGCTTCACCCCTCAAGCCCGCCTTGGTCCTTTGGCCCCACCCCTCGAGCTGCACACTTGACAGCCCCATGACTTACAGGAGGCTTTGCGGTGACAGCTAGATACAAACCATAAGATTACCCTACAATATTCATTTAAGGTTATTTACCTTCTACTGGAGGCAATAAACTCCTCTCTAAGATGCATAGTAATATGTCAAAGCTCACTGAACACTTACATGGCAGAGTCTGCAATAAACGTTTGACGAAAGAGTCTAAGTTCCAAATCAGTCACATTGTAGTTGTTTGCTAATCTCCAGAACTAGAACATGTTCTCTCAAAAGCTCTTCAGAGACTGGGCTGTGCCCTGCTGTGTTACTTCACATCATATAGGACAGGTGCGTCTAGGCTGATCCTTGTCCTGAGTGATTTCACTTCGGGAAACAGCACTTGACTCCAGCAGCAGAAACAAAGAGACTTGCTAACTTACTTGTGCAAGCAGATGTCATGCACACCAAAGTTATTAAGAAGAACATAGATGCAGAGTCACGCTAACAGAAAGTTGCCACCTTTTACTTACCAGATCGAATTGGCAGATGGCCACATGATGTATCAAAGTCAGATCAGACAAAAACAGGCTTGCGAGCTTATCAGATGCAAGAGACCCATCAAAGGGACAAACTTCTCCCCTGGGTCATGTAAGAGAAGGGGTAGCCAACACTGGTGCTTGGCGGCGACACACGCTGGACATCACCTCTGCAGTCCACCTCCTGAAGGAGCCAGAGAGTTGAAAGCTGCAGAACTGTGGCTGGCTTACTTACCTGTCTGCAGCTCACTTCTGCCTTCTCCACTCCAACTTTTGAACTTATGTTCTGAACAGGTTCTGTGTTCTCATCAAGGAAAGCCCATCCCGTCTGTAATTTCATCTGAGCACCAGCAGTGCCTTTCAACCTCTGGGGGACGCTCCCATTTTGCTTGCAGTTATGTCTCTTCAGTCCTGCAATCTATGTCATCATCACTGTGTGAAGTGTACCACATGACTTGAGCTTTACTTGTAATTACTACTAGAGCAAAAGAACCTGCAACTTCCTGGCTGTGTCAGTGAAGTGAAAGGAGGATTCGGCCAGTTAAAGCTGGTGCAATGAGCATAGCTTCTGAAAAGACAAACTGTGGGAAGACACAGGCATTTGCAGTTTATGTTAATGGTGTAGCTCTCTCATGACAAGGATTATTTATGTTCAGATGAGATTTGTGTTATTCTTCATGTTGCCCGGTTTTGTGCGTATTCCACAAACCCTATTCATGTATGCTGAACAAAACACTGAGCTTCATATAAATGAGTACTGAATGAATTTTATGTTAACAGTCAATCACGTAGGACAGGAGGACAGGCTAGAATCAGCTCTCAAACATCAAATGGACCATCAATGTGACTGTAGCTACTTGTGGAATCGGGCGTGGTTTCCTTCACAACCTTGCAATGGGGAAATAGCTGGGTCAGCAAATTGAATGTTCCGGTGTCTTGTCTCTTAGCTCATCTATTACACTGTCTGTAGATGCAGTCTTATTCATAAACAGGAAGACAATGATGTGTCATCTCTTGGGAAGTCATTTTTCACTTGTCCAGTCTCCTCATTTCCATCTCAAGAGAAAAATCTTCCTCACACAGCCCCACCCAACGAGTTATCACCCTTCTTCTCCTGAAGCAAGCAAGTGAAATGGAACCAGAGATGCATTCCCACAGGACAGCTTTTCTACCTAGCTGGAACAGACTGCCAAACAACTTTGTGAGTTCAGGACTTCAGTTTCTCATGTTTGTAAAAAGTCTCTATCCAGAACAGGAATAACAAACCTCAGATTTTGTGCAATCTTACGAAAATGTGAGCAAGACCTCAGCATCTGACAGAATCCTCTGTTTTCTACATAAACTGCTACTGCTGCAGCCCCTGGCATCACTGGATATGTGTATCTGTGTGTGTGTGTATGTGTGTGTGTGTGTGTGTGTGTGCACATGTGTTTGTAGGGGGATATGGTCCCAGAGAGTAGAGTTTCTATACCTCCATCAATGTCCTAAGATTCAGTGGCCACAGACAGTGGTTTTGGCAGTTACCTCAGTGTAGGCATATCTTAAAATGACTTTGTAGGTGCAGAGCTGCTAGATGCCTATTCTTGGGGAAGGTTTCTTAGTCATCCACTGTTATGCTTTGTGTCTTGATGACCTTCCAAAGCCTCATGCAGTCATGGGGTGCGCTTCTAGAGTGTTTGATTGATCTATGGCCCAATGTTGGGATTTGGGGTATGAGTGCCACACTCACCCTGAGGCACATAGCCTGAATACTGTAGAAGCAAGGAAAAGAGGCTTGCTCTTTCTTTTCCTCCTTTTTTGCTCTTGTTGCTTTTGTTTTTTCCACCACCATGGTGCCCTCTTCCAGGAGCCACTCTACTTTGGAGCCAGCTGGGTATGGACTGAAACCTTAAAACTGTGAGCTAAGCAAGCCTTTCTTTCCTTAATTTTGGTGTCAGGTATTTTGTCTCAGTAATGACAGAAGAGTAACCAAGATACCCAAGTTGCCTAATCTAACTCAGAAGAGACAAAGTTTTGCTGTTTTCCACCAGCATATGAGTTACATGGTGAACAAATATGGTGTATCACATGTCTGTTTTTGCAGTTGCCCGTGGTCAGATTGGAGCTCATTCCAAGGCATGATTCTATAGCTGAACTATTATAAGACCTATAATTAAATTAAGACATAGGCAGAAAATGACTGTGTCATAACCTTTCTAGTCTGTGAAATCTTTCATCATTTGCCAAGCACCGATTTCCTGAAATTGATGACTACAGCACATACACAAGACACAAAGTCCTCCAGTGGCAATTGGGGTTACTTGCACTGCTAAGGGGGATGCTGAGGTGCATTGTCAGGGAGGAGTGAAGCAGAGTACTGGGCATGTGACGAGGGATCATGCACAATGACCTTGAAATCCAAATTAGCTCCTGCTAATTGGACAGAGCTCACTATCATTCTCATTACTGAATTTATAAAATGGTTTTCTTCTCTGGGAAAATGAAACATCTGCTCCTCTGGGTGAGGTCTATTCTGAGTGAGTTTGTTTGCTTATGTTTTGGTGTAGCTGAAGCAGAGGCAAGGGGCGCCACCCTTGGGGAGAAGCTCAAAATCCAGCTTTCTGAAGATATAACCTCTGTAGGTCTCCCCAGGGCATCTTTCCACAGGCAGAGAAGGTCCAAAGCTGGCTGGTTTTCTCCATTTGCAAAATTGTTCTCTACTCTTTGCTAGCCATAAGAAATCTTCCATCAAATTAATATGTAATATTTATTAACTACCTAGCATATGTTATTGTACTATTCACAAGACGATATATAATAATTTCATTTAATGAATTCTGAACAGTGACCAAGACTCAGACACATTAATTGGGACAAATTAAAAAGGGATGTGAGTCTAAATCCCTCTGGTTTCTGACCATGTTTTTTGCACTATGTCTTCCTTTTATATAACCTTGGTAAAACCTAGGGACCGTGCCATAATATGTATTAGCTTTCAAAACAGGGAAGTTGCATATATGAATGCAGGTAAGAAAGAGGGTGAAAAAAAAAAAGGAAAAAAAAGAAAGAGGGTGAAGTTGCCACTGTGAATTTTTGCAGGGTACTAACGTGTGGGTAGCCTGGTGGCCTAGTAACAGCTGATGAGCAGCCATTTCCTGTTTTTAAGTTTGGTTTCATTGGTTGGGCCGTTACGAGCAAGCTCTGTCATTTCACATGCTCCCACGGGGCTTCAAAGAGAGGAAAAACAATCATCTAAGTGGTCTTTCTGAATCTTGGAGCATGGCAGCCACTTGGTCTGGGAACATAGATGACTTGATCTCATGGATTTAGCTGAGTTATTCATATCTCAGAAGCAATCTGGTACTTTTTAGGTTAGGAATTCATGGTCAGAAACAATGCAGTATCTGCTCTCCTGGGTACTATCCAAAATGGTGGTTGACATCTTTAGAGATCACTGATTGGCAGTGTCAGAGGACATTGAGTCTCATACTGACAAGCACAGAGTTTGAAGGCGTTGCAGAGCTTTCACTTCCGTACCAGCAATATTTATTGCACTAGAATTTTCAAAACAGCTTTGAAAATATTTTCACTCCGTGTTTCTGCTCAACTTAAAGTTACATAAAATTCCAAGAAGAGCAAGCAACTATCATCTGGCTTAAACTAGTTAAGCTTAAAAAAGATTATACTCTTAAACTTCAGCTTCCTAAATTGAGGGTCAACCTTAGAATTACTAAGGTAAAGAAACAGAAGCTTTAGTCTTAAGAAAACACTTGACATATATACTTTAACAAGTAAAGGCTGTATTTCTAGATGGGTGAGGTTATTGGAAAAGAGAAATCTTACATAGTAAAAGACAGATGTCTTTCTCCCACCTTGCAACTTGGTGTGCTGTACCTGTCTATAAAATAAAATCACCTATAAAATGTCCCTCAACACTTTTTCTTGAAAAACAGCTATTTGTGATGATAAATGACTTACTCAACTGATTTCTATCATACATTGATTTCACGTATGTCTTAATCGGTACATTTGAAAATATTCGTATGTCTTAATCGGTACATTTGAAAATATTGTTCAGGTCTTGTCATGTGCATTTCCGTATGTATTTTTATTTCTCTCTATTTTTGAAGGATTTGGGATTTAGGTTTATTTTAATGCAATAGTCAAAGTCTTCTTTGTAAGACTGATCCCAGTAAACAGCGATAAATTAAAAAGCCTTATTTTCAGGTTTTTGCAAAGAAGTGGGGTGAAAAAAGAACGAGTAGAGGGGAAGAACTAATTTTAAGTAAGCATGCTGGGTAAAAAGGAAGCCAAGACCAAGTACTGAAGTTGTAAGCTACTTGTATATTCATTGAAAAAATCTGGACATCCACCCTTTGGATGGCGACTCAAGGTTTTGGTTTGTTTTTGTTGTCGTTTTGTTTAGTTTTGATAGCCATTGAGCAAAATTGGTCCTACACATTTTTAAGACATCTTTTAAGCTACTCTTTTATTGATCTTGGTTTAAAGTCCTTCAGCTCATCTAGACTCTGCTTGTACTTGTCAATTCATAAATATCTTTAGTCTTAGGTGCCGGGGTGCCAGTGATTCTTTTTCTAAACATCCAGTATCTATCACGTTCTTGGTCAGTGCTAGGCCCTTGATGTACACAAACAGCACAGAGAATCTGCCCTCAGGGAATGCATGCCCTACTTCCCGGGGAACTCCAAGGTGTTCTGTACAAGCTGTGGGAAAGATAGAAAGTAGTGTGTTGTAGAATAAAGTGTGGAGGGAAGAAAACCTGATGCCCAGAAGATTGCCCCTGATTCTGAGAGAGAGAAAGGTTTTTTTGTTTGTTTGTTTGTTTGTTTGTTTGCCCAAAGAAAGAGTGAAAAAAGTTTGTCAGGAAGATAAATGGCAATGGGAATTCCCATAAAATGAATGCCCACCTGTGGCAGGGACAGATAGAAAGCACAGCAGTGTGTCTTCTACTACATGTGAGTGAATGCATGTGCAGTGCAAGATGATCTAAGATAAACCATTAAATATTATTGAATAAAAGAGCTGAAGAAATGTCTCCTCACTTCCTTCTAGATGGTGGCTAATGGAAGGAGGGAACCTTTCTCAATTTTCCAAATATGTACTCTCTCTCACTCATGCTGACTGATCTCCCTGTTAGCCAGAAGCAGGCTTACCACTCAGAAACTTTAGCAGGCGACAGTATATTGTTGAAACTGAATAACACTTTCATTTTTATTGTATTTATTTTTACAGTTTCATATTAATTATGGCAACTGATTGTAGTTTTCCATTCACAGCATTAATACAAAGTTTTATTTGAAATGACTTTATTTTGGTTAAAATGCAGTTAATTAAAAAAGTCAATATGCCAAAAAATATTACAGGGGACACATGGCGAAAGCATGTAGTCAGTGTGCTAAAGGACTAGGGCTTGGTGACGCTCCTACAGTAGATGTGAGAAACAGAATTTTGTAAGATTGGCATGAAGGATGAGAGTGAGAAATGAAGTAGAAGCCAGACTGTGATTAAACTCAACGAGGAGACATGGAAGATTTTCAAGGAGACAGGTGTGACAAGGTGCACAAGTTGGAATATTCCAGAAGAAAGTGAAGGAGGGCTCAGAAGAGCTGATGACATTGATCAGTGAGGAGGCCTATGCTGGGAGCTGTGAGACACAATGAGTGGATGAACAAAGGGAGAAACTGCAAGGACATGGAGGTGATGGATTCGCCCGACAGATGAGTAACACAATCACCTGCCACTTACTAGATGTGGAAGGAGAGACCTGGAATACTGCTAAGGTCGGGGTTGGTGAACGGATAGATGACATGTGGCTCTACGGCCCCATGGGGGAGGGGAATATTTGCTCATCATGATTTTGACCCTGAGTGGAAACTTCTACCTCATTAATTCTGTGTTTTCCATTAAGATGGAAAGAATTCAAAGTTCTTTCATTTTTCTGGCCAGAGATTTAACTCCTCAAAGTAGAATGGCCTCCAAAATATGTGCTGAGGCTAGCTTTGTGTTGTGTTGTGAAAGAGAAGTTGTTGATCAATCGAATAAATAATGGGAAAGATACAATGCCATTTGACTGTGCCCTACAGTTTTTGAGAGGATTTACAACTAATCAGTAAATATTTTCTAGGTAAATAAAATTATTTTGCATCTGCATAAGCCCAATCATCTCTGACTCAGTTTTTGCTCAGGGTAGAAAGGTGAATGGCTTCATGAGTTCAGATGCCATTTTTTTGACACGTAATGAATGCCCACTTTAAGGGCTATAGTATGAAACCTTGGCACATGGGCAATGTGGAGTGAATGTTAGCATGTCTCTTTTGGAATTGAGAAACGGAAGAGCTGGGGAAAAAGAGCTTTACACACTCGTTATTTTGAGGCTAGGAGGAATCTTTGTGGGGAGCTCTTGTGCAAGTGTAGAATCTTCTCATAATTGGGAGGGTATGGTTGCAGGAATTTGGAGTTGGTAACCAGTGTCTCATACTTGTGGCTTTTGTTTTTTAGTCTTCATAGTGGACAGAAGCTAAAACTTATCTTATTAGTTGCAAAAATGTTTGCCAGTGAGGCCCTTTTATCTGAAGGGAACAGAAGAGGCCATGTCTCCACTGGAAGGAACTGGAGTGCTAGACAGCCTCCCTGGCTTGAGCTCCCCACACCTGGTGAAAATTCCTGGATACCTGTCACTGAGGTGAAAGAGAGCCTCTTATGAAAGCCGAGGATGAGATGGCAAGTGTTTTCTAACTTATGACAATAATTAAAAAGTACAAAGTTTACACTAGAAGATTTCTTCAAAAAATAAGAAAATATTTCTTTGCATTATTTTTATAATAGCTACTGTTATGATTGTCCTTAGTAACATTACTTTTTTTTTTTTTTTTACAGGAAAGAGAATAGGTGTAAGATTAGATTAGACTCCTTGGCTGTTAATAATGCCTGATAATTGATATGAACAATTACCTATCCTTTCTTCCATAAAGAATGAGGTTCTAAAGGATTTTATCTAAATAGTTTAAATTCAGAAGTTACTAACTGCATTATATTCAGAAAATGAGAAAATAACCTGGCTTTATGCATGAAGAGAAGAAAGAGAGGCAGATCACAGGACTGGGTGGTGAGCAGCAGTGTGTCATGGCTTCTCACACTTAGGCTTTGATCTGGGGACTGACTGACCGCTCCAGGCAGACCCCTGCAGTAATGATAGCTTTTTGAGAAAATGTTATATATCGGTTTGAAACTTAAGGGTGAAAACTAAGGCAAACAGGTGTGCACAGACATATTCCGTTAGGTCAGGGGCATTATTTTTTGATGGTTCTATTAGATGTTGGTGATGAAGTTTGAAAACAGTGCCATGAAAATGCTATAAAAGGTCATGTTTCTGCAAATTTCTGAAAGTCTACTGCAGCTTCAATGGAACAGACCAGTACAAATTAGGGAACTGACATGGAATTCTGTGATTCCCTGGGAGGTGATTGTAATGCTAATGCATTTAAAAATACATAAAAATTATTTACACTACCACTTTAAAGGTTCTTTGGTAACTACGCTTCTCAACATATAGTTGTTGCTAAATAACATTTGCTTACTGGCACTAGACTGGAGACATGGTAAAATAAGTTGATCAGTATGGAACATAGTGCATGTCATTGGAAACTGAGATTAGGTTCCAAAGCTTAAGGAAGTAGAGGTGAAGGAGAAAGGAGCAGCATTTGGTTGTTAGACATCTTTTAGTTCTCTTGTATTCAAATTCAATCTTCACTATACCATGGCTAGATAGATACTCAGAGACCAGGAAGTGAGTGGGGATGGGAAATGATCCAAGCTCACAATGCTGAAAGGTAAATCTTGTGATCTAGCCTCAAACTCCCCACCTTTTCACTAGAAGATGCAATGTACACAGAGAACTGTGGATTCATTCCCAGCTACATTCAATTTTCTTAGAAAGCTGAGTTTAGGGAAGGATTTACATAGTTGTGAAACCAAGAAAATTAGGTCCCAGAATGCCTCTAAGCCACTGCCAGAGGGCTGTGATTTTCTCAGGAATAGACTTGGTTTCAGATGTAATTTACAGGTGCTGTATGAGGGAAGTAAAAATAAAAGACCAGTTTGTATTGGGAAAGGAGGGGAGTACCTAAAGAAAAGTGCAAATTATAGATAGGGAACCTAGGTACATTCTTTCTATAATTTCCTAGATAAGTGATTCAGAGAAAGACTTTTCCACTCCTTGAACATAAATTCATCTCATCGTTTATTATGTCTCGAGGTAAAGGCTGTTTTGAGCTATACATATTATAAAACATGTTTTGCTTTTCTATAGCTTAGGAAATCATGCATCTGATATTAAAGTTTAAATTTACAGAGGTAAGCTTTTGCTTTTCTGGCATGCTATATATATATGCCAGGAAGAGATGTCTTTTCCTCCATCAAATTCTGACCCTAACATACCAGCTGAAAGAAAACCATAAGAAAAAGATGCCATGTGCTCTGTTTCTTCTTTAAGACTTACTCGGCCTCCTATCCCTCTTGTTTAAAAGGATCAGATAGCTCATAATAATACCTCCAATAATACATTCCTTATCCTGTGGTGGCTGATGTTTTCAAGAGAACTGTAATTCTCATCCAGATATTTTCTTAAAGTGAATCTTCTTCTCTATACCAACTTCCTTTACATATGCTTCTGCCTCTTAGATTAGGATGGCTTAGTAAACAGTTTTTATCTAAATTCCTAAATTGCCTCAAAGAAAAGGGAGTGAGAAGACCCCTGTGAACCAGAGTTCCTAATCAATAGCTCATCAGGGATATTGAGCAACAATTGTACTAGGATGTCCACAAGGAGGCTCTAAAGACATAGTGGGGGAGAGTGCAGCTACCTTATCTGAAAATGACCTTAAAGCTCAGCCTTACTGTGGCTTGAGTAAGAAGTTATTGTCTTACATAAACTGACAGCATTTCTGTGCTCTATGACACTATGCTTTTGTTGTATGCATTTCCATAAATTTGCTTTACTGCATCAGTTTCAGAGAGGACAAATCAAAGATA
Organism: Myocastor coypus; assembly: GCA_004027025.1. NCBI lineage: Eukaryota > Metazoa > Chordata > Mammalia > Rodentia > Myocastoridae > Myocastor > Myocastor coypus. Next base: position 39,155 of record PVJA010003344.1, read on the forward strand.
GAGTGCAAATCGACCCTAAGATCATCAAAAGCTTCTACTCAGTCTAGCATCTTAAGTGTCTGGCTTTCAGATCTGCTTCAAGTAACTCCAGATCACTGGAGTCATTGGGTCATTATTGCCCAAACGGCAAAAAAATTCAATGAATGGCGAAAATGGCAGGTCTTTTGCAAGTTTGCAAAGCTGGCCTAGTTTTTGTCTTTAAGGGCCAAACATGAGTGGAAAATTATCATAATTATAGAGGTATTTAATTTGTCTTAAAGTGAATTTTCATTCTTTTCTCTAACAACTGCTTCTACATATGTCTTTGCTTTATATGTCAAGATAGCTTAGGTAAACAATTTTAACCAAAATTGCTAAGACAGTTGCTTCTAGTTTTGAATGGGGAACAGAGGGGTTGCAGAAAGCCTCAGCAGAAAAAATATTTTAGTTTTTGATTCTTAAATTTTTGCGTATTCTCTGATCTGCTGCATAGTCAGTTCACAGAATAACTAATAACTAATAGACAAGAGAATTAACTTGATGGCCAAAGCCTACTGCTGTATTTTAGTCTCCTAGACACCAGAATGCTTAGAAATGATGTCCATGCCACTACTACTACATAGTAGAAACTGTGTGTTTCCTTGGAGGTGGAGTTGGATAAGGAGTCTCAAGTTATACCCAGTCCCCAAAGGAAATCATTGCATAGCCCAAAGGATGAGTGACTTAAGGTCTATATCCTACAAAAACTTTTACATCTGAGATAAGTAAAGTACTACACAGATATCTGTTAAAATATGGCTTTTGTTTACATTAACTACAACAAGAAAAGTAATATCTTCATTTCTATGCCAAGCCTTAGAATGTGAGAAATGTTTGCACATAAGCACCTCCCTATTAGTAAGGTTAACAGCACTTTGTGTCATTGTATCAATAGAAGAAGGGATATAAACTCAGCTTTATCCTTCTTCAAAAATGCTGATCATTGATAAATTGTGAGCCTAATGGAAAGTAAATTTATTGAAGCCACAGGGAAAGTCACCCTTCAGGCGATTGTGACCACAGGCCCATCTAAACCATAGTAGTATTCCTAGCTGCCCCACAACTGAATGGGAGCGGTGCACTGACATCTCCATTAATCAGAAGAAATTTGTGCCTGTCACTTAAGAACACACCAACAACCAAGATCTGCGCTGTCAGACCCTAAAAGGTTTCTATCCAATGTTGCAGTGTATAGGGAGGGAATAGAGTAGGAAGGAAATATCATATTGCTTGTGTGGGCCCTTCAACAAGAAATAAAGTAGTACAAATCAGGAAGCAGATGGATCAAGGACAGGCAGTGTGGCAAAGGCAACAGACAGACAAGATGATCGTGGGTCCATGGAACACACTCCTAAGTTAGGACAGCTGTTGCAGAGAGACAGAGGTGCTGGTCTAACAGACTGGAACATTCGTCTGCTGAACAACACACCCAAGTCTCCACAGAGTAGGATTTTTTATTGCAGTATGACTTTCTTGGGAAATAAACAAAACTTTAAATAAATCACAATTACTTATTGCTTAGTATTTTGGATAATAAATTCTTTAGTTTATCAGTACCTCACAGCCTTCAAATGTGCATTCTTCAAATAGTTGCAATTACATATACATTCTTTCTCCTGAACAATAAATTATTTTTGAAAAGGAAAAGGTACATAATTTTAAAGCAAAGAAAACCAAAAACATATATTTTTGACATCTGTCTTAAACTTATATGAAAACAATTCTCTCCACGTTAGATGTTGAAATATAAATAATAAAGGACATTATGTTATTTACAATGTTACACAATAAGCTGAGAGTAAAAACTGACATTAACTCATAAAGACAGTAAATGATTTAGGAAAACATCCAAGTAATGTACAATATGTATTTACAAATGAATATATAATAGAACACGTGATATGTGGCTATTTCCTTTTGTCTGCAGTCTCTGCAGTGTCTCATGCGTCTTGGTGGATAAAAAAGTCTCTGGCTGGTGTAAGGCAGCCAGTACTCAAAGATAAGATGAGGCTTTCTTTATTTTTACCAATGTGAGCCATGCACCCTTCAACTTCAGGCCAAAAAAAGGAATAGTGACTGAGCAAGTTACCCTGGATCAACTCCACTGGCATCACAACAGTCACAATGAAGCAAGAAAGGTGGCATATATTGCTGTTTGGGACACATTCATCTACAGAGAGTACTATTTTGTGATAAGCAGAAGGCTGTCCACCAGCAGTCTTGGGGAAAAAAAGACTATAAAGAAAGCAGGATAGAAAAATAAATCTTGAGAAAGAAAAAAGGAGTTTTGCGTATAATATGCTTCCCTGGATACTGTCTGAAGGCTAAGATTCCAGAAACAAAGTTGTTGTCTAACTTGTTGGCAATTTCCACTCCCTTAAAATGCTCCCAGCTTTCCTTATGCGGGGAACATGGGTTGAGACTGCTTTGGTTTGGCAGGGCAGCACCCAAATTTATACTTGGAGATGCTTGTGAGTAATGTGGCAGCAAAGCATCAGGGATGTCCCGGGGAACACACATTGGTGACAGCTGCCAGCAGCCCTGAGCATGCAGCTGGCCTCTCTGATCACAAGCAACTCTTACTGTCAGTGGAAAGGCTGCCACAGCCACTATTCCATGTATGTGAGTGATCAGAAGCTGGCTGGAAACAAAATTTCGTATTTATTTGCAATTTGAAAATTCATAGTGATTTTCATACCGAGGAAAACATTCCTCAACAGAAGAGAGTATTTATTCTTGAAATTTTTCAGAATGGGTCAGATGAGGAGCCCAAATGCCCAAATAAATTGAAACAGAATGTTCAGAGTTTTAAATAATGATAGGAATTTCTTTATTGAAATAGCGAAGAATGAGTCAAGGCCTTCAGTGGCAAGGTTGGAGTAACTGAGAACCTCTACAAACTTATGGTCTTCTTCCTCATGCCATGAGAGGATTCATTTCTGCACAACTGAGAAATCAGTGCAAACTGACAGGGGCTCCTCTGCATAGGTTAAGAAACAAACTAGGACCATACTGAGCACAGAGAAAGTGACACATGAACAGTGACAAGAGACTATGGATACCAAATGTTAACAATGACATCAAGGACCTGCAGATGAGCCTCACAGTGGATTGTAGAAACAGGAAACTCAGCAGGAGTGCAAAGACTTTGAATCACATTCAGTCTACATTTTTCTTCTCAGACCTACTGGCTTGTCCTCTCTTCCCTCCAATTTGTAAAATAAAGATTTGGTGGAGAAATACATTCATTTTACTTGCAAACAAGAAGCAATTACTACTCCTGACTCTGTGAACCCACTGCTAGCCTGTTTCCTAGTTTTGTTCCATGGCCTCTAGAAGACTACTTGGAACCCAGGTAAAGCTCTAGCTGGTTTGACAAGTATCAGGCAGGCAGCAAATGAGTTCTGCATTATATAATTTTTCCTCTTTTCCTTGAATTAGCAATCATTTCAAATGTTAATACCTATAGGCCCTCACTGGATTTATAGTCACAAGAGAACGTACAAACTTTAGACCAATCTCAGTCCTGCTTTTGTGACAATAAAGCAAAAATTTAGGAAGGGAAAAGTGGGTGGGACAGGCTGTAAATGGAGAGTTCAGCCTACAGGTGGGGGTAACTTTTGTGAGTAAAGGTGCAATCTTTCCAACACTATTGACATTTCTTGATGAGTTACCTCTTGTAGAAGGGTCTTACTAATAACAAATCACATGCACATTGACCATTCCTGACAAAAAATGTCCATGCATAGTTATGATCTAATCAAGGCAATGTTAGAGGGAAAAAAAAAAAAAAAAACATAATGGAGAGAAAGGCATGATCAACCAAAACTCTAAAATGTCAATCAAGTCACTCAGCTGCTCTCCACCTGTAACTTCTAACCACTCAACAATGAAAGCAGGTTCCAGGGACAACAAGCCTCCACTATGTACAGCAGGCACACTTAATTCTGCAAGAGCTCCAGGTAGGTTGCTGAGTATACTGTTCACACTGGGCCTTTGGAGCCAAGATCTGTCTTTTTTAGAGCTGAGAAGACACAACCCATCAGTACCTCCTGAACCACTGGGAGATACAGGTCAGAAATGATTGCGCCACTATCAGTTGTGGTCTGTAGTTCAAGTAAATGAGCTGCTGGATCATTCCCCCAAGACAGAAAGTAAAACTGAGTCCTCTTCTAAGTTTTTAGATTTAATCTAACAGCAGGTCAGAACCCATTTTATAAGCTGTGCCTAAAACTGTTGCTTTTGTCAAGAAAGATAAATTAAAGTGGTAGCTTCTTTTAGCAAGAGCAAGCTGTCTTCTGATAATATAGCTTTTTTAAAAAAATCACATTATTACTTTCTTTCTAATACTTAACGTTACTTAATGCAGTTTCTTGCTGTATTTAATAGTAGCATGCTGTTGGATCTGCTATCACTTCAGAGCCCAATGAAGCAAACCTTTGGCTGACAAAGTAAACAACTCATTTCATATTTTGAAAGCAAACAAAATGTCATACAAAAGATAAGAGTATTTGGATGGATGTGCCATTACAAGACATACTGATTGTGCACCACTACAAGCAAACAGAAGGACAGTTGCAAGTCTTGCAAATCATACATCCAGTCAACATCAGAATGCAATGCACAAGAAGCCAGCAAAAACTGAATATATGGAAGGTTTTGCTGAAATACTGTGGAAAAGCAATCACTGGAACTGTACAAAACTTGCTCTCGACATAACATAACAGAAAGGCACCATTGATATCTTTCTCATTTTGAAATACTGTAAAAAATTGCTACATATGGCACATAACACATTTTTACATACATATATTTAATTTATAAAAGTTTTCCTGTTTTCTATTTGCAGAACTGCTAAAATAAAATAAATTGTTTAATTTAAGGTGGAATACTTTATTATATAAAATAAAGTTTTACAGGTGAATCTATGTGTTTATTTAAGTTTTATACAGCAATAGGGTCTTGGTTAGCAATTACACTAGACAGCCTGGCCTGTAATTCTTCCTGTGTAGAGAATCGGCCTGCTGGGTTAGTCCTGCTGTCAGTCAGGCGGAAGGCAGGTGCTACCTCAAGACTGGCTGCCAGGGGGTTCTGTATCCCCAGGAAAGGTGTATCTTCACCTACTCGTTCATCCTCTGTTTCACTCTCTGAGTTACTGTTCTCAGAGCTTGTGTTGCTGTCCAATTCCAACCTGTTGGCAACGTGGCCATTGGGCTTGGTTCTTTTGGCCCGCCGGCTATTGGCAAGTTTCTTAACAGGCTCTTGAGCTGGTTCATATTCCTGGGTGGTCTCATACTCCTCATCCTCCACTATCCTCAAGGGACTAGGGGGGAGGCTGTTATTCTCATGTGCAGGGTTGTGATGGAAGTTACTGAACTGCTGAGAGTGATGATCGTACTTCTTCTCCCGCAGCTTGGGTGGTGTCACAAGAAGGAGAGGTCTCTCTTCTTCCACGAAGGGGCTGACTGCCATCGAGGGCATGGACACCGTCATGCTCGACGCGGGTGGAGACATTTCCGAAGGGGGCGATTTGGGGGAGCTTGGCGTGTGGAAATCTACAGGTGACATACGAGCCGGGGTGGTCATGGCTGACACATACCTGTGTGAGCACAGAATACCCCGCATAAGTGTGGTCGAAGTAGAGGCATACAGCAAGGGAGGACAAGGGCACAGAGTTCATGATATGATATAATCAGAGAACGATACTCACTAACTACATACATCCCATTTTTTACAACTAGGAAATTTAGTAACTTGGGATCTAAAATTATGTAGCCAAGATTTTCCTTATAGGAGTACATGCAAAGATCTCTTAAGTTGTCTAGATCAACAAAGTTTTTTTTGGATTTTCAATCTCATCATGAGTTTAAATAAAAAGCATGTGAGCCAAAGCAAAAAGGGCACCGGGTCATAGAAATCTCTCAAGTTAGAAAGACTGAGGCTCAGGGACCTGAAAGGGAAAGAAGTATTACTTAAATACTATACCTTCCTAAAAGGCCAAGGGGTCTTAGAGAATGAAGCCCAAATGGGGAATGGAAGAAGATCTAAGATGAGTTGCTGAGAGCTGGATCTGCATGCATTTGGATCTGTGTGCCTTGTCTCTCCTTAGCTCAGCTATAGGGCTATGTCTTATGAAAAGAAAAGAGCACAGTAACTTAGATTTATTCCTGATAACAGTGTAATACAATTTGTGTGCTTTTTAATTTTTTTCATGAAATGCTACTACCCATCCCAGGGTACAAGACAGTCGAAGGTAAGCTAGGGAGAACCTTTAGGTAGGGTGATAGTTTGTAGCATTGAGACTAGGTCTAATATTCATTCAGTCCACTTCTGTTCCAAGTCTACCATCAGTCTTTGGTACATGGAAAGGTCAGCTAAATTGCCTGTTAATCTTTTGTGACTGTGCCAGGACTGATTGTACTATGATATGCTATTTTCGGTCCTGCTACATGTGATAATGCTTATTGAACCTCACTGTCAGGACAGAGTGCACTTCTTTCACTGTACCATACTTTTTGCCACAAGGGGACTTAAATTCTGGCACTGAGGAGAATGAGTCATACTTCTCAGCCTTTGAGAAAAATCTTGCTATTGCACAGCACTAAGTGACTTTTCTTCACACTGACATTCACAGTGTCTAATTTGATGTGACCTGTGATGACACAGGACATCACTGAATGAGCTCTAGTTATTGAGAACAGGAAGCCTACTAACTTCCCTGTTTTTCTATGATTCATAGTGATACAGATGTGAGATCCAGCAGTGTCTCAAATAGGAAAGTCTCGGAGATTGAAATATTTGGGGCTTAAGTCTGCAGACTTTGTGAGCTGGAGGGACTTGAATGAAGCTCTGTGTGCAATGGGAGTCTAATTTCAGCCAATACACACAGTGATTCACCTTTTCTCCCCAGGACCTTTAAATTCTGCAGTCCTAGATAGTACATGGTATAGGTAAAGAACCCTACCTCAGTTGGGACATATCAACCTTTCAAAGATCCACATCTCAGGTAGTGATGAGGAAAGATTTCATCCCTAATTTCTTTTTCAGATTTCAAAATGATTTCATTAGGATGAACTGACTTTGTAAAACATAAAGCTAACATACAAGACTTTAGGACAAATATTGTAGGCCAACTTTGGATTCTGATTACTTTTCTGAAAGTGGGTTGCTGTGAGAGTTAAAATCCTATAAAGTCAATACAGCATGAAAATACTATTTTTCAGGAAAGGTTTTGAAGGCTTTCTGTGACATCCAAGCTTAAAATGGGCCACTCCTGGTCCTGAGAGTCTCCAAGTCCATAAGTACAGTCTTCCAAAATCATCTCCAACTAAATAACTACCAAATAAATGTGTATTTGGCATTATATGAACCTGATATGGTGAAAGATTAGACTGAGACAACAATACAATAACACAGAACCGGTGGATTTGAAAACAAATAGGTAATAACTTATAGGTGGGTAAAGGCAGCCAATATACACCTTCCAATATAGGTGTAAGTACAGAACAGAGAATCTATGAGTTCAATATTCCTATTAAAGATCTCTGTGAGGTAAGTTGCCTCCATTCATTTTACCTTTGCTGTTATTTCCACAACCTGACCCAATTTCTCCAGAAGAAAGCTCAAGTATCTGGAACAAAGGGCCATGTTGAAAATGTGTCTGCTTTGAAAACCATCTGTGAAGACGGCCAGATGTAGCATACAAGAGATTTATCCCTCCTTGGAACATCATAAAAGGGATAGTATGTGGTGGAACACCAGCAGTTGCTCCCCCAGGACTGAGAGTAATAGCTCAGCCCTGAATTTGGTCTAAATAAGGTTGGAAGGTAAGAGTTAACACATGAGATCACAAGGGAGCTCAACCCCCAAATTAAGGTTGGCTAAGTGGCAGATTAGAATTAGAGAGGAAGGGTCCTTATCAAGTATTGCTGCCATCTGTCTAAGGTGACAACTGAGGAAGCAGAGACCCGGAGGAGGTCAGAAACTATGGTCAGGTCTGGGAACTCCAAGTCTGCTGCACCTTCCACATCAAAGCACTTCAGCTCTTTAAGAGTCTGTTGCCTGTCAGCCAGTGGGACGACGCAAGAAGCTCAGAAGAAATGAGTTCAGTCAAACCATAAGATGACTTCATCAACTAGAGGCACTCCTAGAACAGGAAACTGCCACCCCGATTCTGACCAGGTGGATTTCCTTAGGTGAGACTGCAGGTGCCCACAGGATTCTGTTACTGAGGTTCCTCGGCAGTAGCTTTGCCCTTCAGTTTTACCTTTCGCTATGAGGAGAGTCTCGGTAGGAGTCAGGGGTTTCTCTGGCATGCCTGAGGAAGCTGTTACATTCTCGAGGGCCACCTAGGCCATTAAGACGTCCTCTGGGGCCCCCACTGGGGCTGCTGTGCCTACTGTTTTCTACCGATGACATCACAATTACAGAGTGGCTTTCCGAAAGAATGCTTTCTGTGTGCCCATTGCTCCAGCTGGAAGGGAGAGGTGAGAGGCTGTGAGACTTTATTTTCATTATATGTAAAAGTGGAAATGAAAGGAAGCAAGTCTGACAAATACTGTACTTCAAGTTACTCATGCACCAGTGGCTCACTACATTAGCTAAGAACAGAACTGTTATAAAGATCCTTGAGTATCGAGTAGATTTGTTTTGTGAGCATACAATTTATTGACTTGTTCATTCATTCAATATTACTTATCAAATGTCACTATGTATCAAGCATTCTTATAGGTCTGGGACAGATGTCCCAGGGACATGACTCAGTGAGTAGGCAGACATGAGTAAAAACAACCTCTAGAAAGAAGAACAGAAATTCTGTGAGGTAGGTATCATCTTTGTTCTAGCGGGTGGAGGTTCAGATTATACAGCAATTAAGTGTAGACTGTACTGATACCCATGTTTATGTCCCAGGAGTGTATATTTTTTGCCTCTCTCTTTCTTAATAAAATAAGGAGAATTATGCAGAAAAAATTCTTAGAAAAATGGTGCTATGAAATTTTAAACTTCTCTTACCTGTGACTAGGAGTTTGGGTGACAGTAGTGGAGTGATGAGTGGTTGAGGTATAATGACTTGTAGAAAAAGATGTCTCTGCTTCTCTCTCAACAATATGCTCACTAGAGATGACATTTTTAGATACATATTGCTGGATAAACAAAGAGACACGATTAGAAGATTCATGGATATCAAATACTGACATTGTACACACACAAATCTATTCTTATATATATTTTTTTCATAACAACTCCCATTTCTCCAATAGATGGAAAATCCTCTCTTGACTAGTCTTTTAGATGAAATGAATGGAATTACTGTCTGTAAGTGCACATAATATAGTCTAAAATCATAACTCCTTTCTATTGAGAAAGACCTCATTCATCTGTCTCATTTCCAATTGATAGCATGACTAGAATTCAAAACAAATTTGTCAGTATTGCTGTAAGTAAAAGGTAAACATTTGAGTGAAACAAAGACATAGATATACTTTGTCTTATTTCAACTTTCAAGCCACTAGAAAGACTTTTAAATATCTATATTTTGAATAAACTTTTCTTTCTCACTTTTGTAGCATTCATGTTTCCTTTCTGATATCATCAACATTTTCTACTTACTGTCAATGGTTAAAACTAACAAAGCCACTGCACACTTTGAAGGGCTTACTATAATTGTCAAGGTAACATCTTGACAAAGCACTTAATATACATAGGGCCTTATACTTACTGCACTTAGACTCCATTTTATCTCCATCAGAAAAACACAGTAGCTGTCATTGCCTTTTATCAATGTGAAGTTGTATTTTTAAAAGTTGTTTTTCAAGTTGTGTTTCCAATCCTATTTATTAAATTGAATTAAATAACAGTAAAAGAAATGGAAAGGAATATTCCTTAATGAATCAGAAAATGTATAGTCTGGTAAGCCCCAGAATTTAAATAACTGTGTACCTTCATGAAAGCCCTGAAAGACACAACTTGAATTATGATTGAAATTCTAGTCAGTTCTGTTAATGCAAGACTATTCCACAGTGGTCTTCCTGGGAAGCAGGGTGGGCTTACTTTAAGGAAAAGGCACAAAGTGACCTCTGGCCAATGTACATTCTACTCTTGCTTCTGGATGAGGGCAACTTAAGCTCAGTCAACCTAATGAAAGTGGTATTTAACAATTGTTGAGCACTTACTAAGTATCACTGGACTAAGTATTCCCATATAGATTATTGTATTTCATGCTTACAATGACTCTTTGAAACAGCAGTTCATTTTCAGCCTATTTTCATAATGAAATGTGGTTGAAAAAGGTATAGTTTAAAGTCACACTATTTGAGCCATAACTGCAATTCAAGCTGTCATGGTTATGTGGCTCATATTATAACACATAAAGATGGATTATTGTATTAGTAGTTGATACAATTATCAATCTTCAGAATATTCTGATGAATATGATTGTGGGAGGGAGGAAATATAGTATGTTAATCTATTAGCACCTTGCTCAAGCAATCTCCTTCAGATCTTTGCCACAAAAGTTGGTGGTATTTTGATAACTGCCAACTCCAGAGTTGAATCTATGAATATATCTGTTCCACTCAAAATATAACTTTTCCAACTGTTTTGCAGAAAATATTATGGTAATACAAAATCCCAACTTTATCTATTAAAAAACTGTACATCAGAAAGAAATTAAGAAGTTAAACAGAACCAAACAAGAAGCATTATGCTGGTATACAAAGAATAATACTTCAAAAGTCAAAAGATCTGTGTATAGCTCTGGCCCTTATCTATAAAGAAAGGTTTGGTGGAGTAGTATAACCAGCTTCCAGAGTTGAACAGTCTATGCACTGATTAGATTTAAAAGCCGAGTTCTTGGTAAGGTATGAGCAAAATATTTGTATGGTTATATCTGGAGGACTTGAGATCAGCAAAGTATCAAGTGATTTAGCAAACATACCATTCTCCCAGCTTTGCTACTGAGAAGTGTGCTGGGCAATTCACTTGGTCTTTGTGTGGCCTCCTTTCCCTCTTTGGAAATCAGAATCAATAAATCGACAGACACTATTAAGTGCCCCTAATAATAAAAATGACTTAAAAATCCTTTCCCCAGAGAGCTGCACTAATCAGGCATAGGCTGCAGGTAGCCTTAATTTCCAAATTATTTTTTAAAAACACATAAAATAAATAAATAAATAAATAAATAAATATTCTTTCTGATTCTTTTTTTTTTTTTTGTCTTTTTGAGACAGGGTCTCATTATGCAGTTGAGGCTGGCCTTGGGTTCAGTTTTGTAGCCCAGGCTGGTCTCGAACTCGCACTGATCCTCCTGCCTCAGCCTCCCGAGTGCTGGGATTACAGGCGTGCTCCACCACGCCCGGCCCTTTCTGATTCTTCATTGTTCTTTTTTTATCAATATGCCATCCTTACAAAGCAAACTCAGTATTACTGTTTCAAACCTTTAATGAACATTTTATAAGTGGAAATGTGATGGTTTTACAGTAACCAAATCTACTTTAAAAAGTGTTCCCATTATTTTCTCCTGAAAATCTTGGTTTCCTGGAAGCCATTGCAATTAATGGTTGCATCTAATAACTTAAAAGCTTTAGAAAATAAACTTCAAGGTGTCAGAGTAAAAGGAAGATTCTCTGAATTTTTCCACTGGCTCATATCAACCTACATTCACCAGCTGGACATTCTCGGGAGGCGGGTTAGGATGGTGTGGCCCATTTGCTATGTTCACCATGTTGTTCCGTTCAGACCGAAGACTCTGCCGAAGCCTATCATGAAGCTTTTTCCGCTGTTTCCTACACATGAGAAAGGGAGGCTTTAGTTTTTCTATAATTTACATTTCTTAGTATGGCCAAAGCTTTCTTCTGCCTGAGTGACTCAAAACAGTAGATTGGTGGTGAGGGAGAGGGCGGGGAACATATGCTACTGTATCTCAGAGTAATGATTTAGATTTTTTAAACTTGTATAGGGTTTTTAGAGAAATGTTGCTCTTCTATTGAGGGTCAAGAAAATAAAGGAGTAGAAAATAAAAACATAGGTACTTGCCTAAGATCACGACTTTCTAATAAATCCATGTTTGCCTAAGTTTTAGAGATGGCCAACTACCTTAGCAACACTTCGTGCCTTAGAATTCATAAGGCTCCATCCACTCATAGTTTTCTTTTTTCTGTGATCTTTTAAGAAAATGAGCTTAGCCTTGAATTTGCAAGTTATATACAATCAGTAAATACATAAATATCACATATGTATGAGTTATATTACATACATAATTTGCTATTGGATTTTGGCACAGCTGTGACATCATCTTACTCTCAGAAAACTTTTGTAGAAGTGAGCACTATGATTGAGGCCCCTAAGACTTAGGAGTCAGTACCCTGAAGGCCGATCACTTTCTAGATACATGCTAACGCATGGCGTGATGGAAATACAACACATAGCCTTGACTGTGGGATAAAAGTGTGTTTCTTTTACTCCTCAATGCAACATTTGGATTATGATGATAATTAGACCAGAACCATGACTAGTTAAAGCCAGATTATGACCTCAAATAAGTAGCCTCTTGCTAACTACACAATGCAGACTGAAGCGCAGGAAAGAGGGTACACAGTGCACACCCCTGCTGCTGCGGACTATCAAGTATCAGTAGTGATCACAAATCTATTTCAAAGTTTCCTCTATAATTTTTTCAAAGCAAGTTTTCCTTGATTTTCCACCCAAGAAGTTCCTTTTATATAGCACACATTTTAAGAGTGTTTATGTCAGCAATCTAAACCACTCCAATGTTCTAAAAACTGCTTTTAAAATGCCATTATGTGCTTCTTTTATCTCCTTTGGGTCCTTGCAAATTTGACTTCATGTTAGCAGTCCTGTGAGGGGCACAGCTTTAGTGCCTATACTCTGCCCTTGGTTTAATTTATTTTTGTGCTACTAGGATTAAATCTAATGCCTCACTGTGCTAGCCAAGTGCTCTACCACTGAACTGCAGGCCTCTTAATACACAGTGCCTATGTGCACTCCTGGGCTTCCATAGAAGCCCATTGCTCAGAACTTTAGCCACCCATAGGAACATTGTTACTTATCAGATATCTCTAAGCTGGGCTTGGTGGTGCACACCTGTAATCCCAGCACTTGGGAGGCTGAATCAAGGGGATTGGTGTGAGTTTGAGACCAGCCTGGGCTACAAAAGTGAGCTCCAGGCCAGCTGAACTACATAGCGAGACCCTGTCTCAAAAAGACAAAAAAAAAAAAGCACATCTCTAGAGCACTTTCACTCAGATAGAGTTTTCTAATGTATGTGATTAGGAAAGGCCCTCAAGGCACATTATTTACAGAGAAATGCTCTCTGCCCATCCTTGGGTGTGGAGTCCAGTGTATGCTACACAGTGGCCACCTAAGCTGTGTCTGCACTAAAAAGAGAAAGGTATGGAGGAGGGAGGTTTACTTGGTTTTGCAGTAGGCCACCACACACATGATGCCAACCACCAGGAGGGCGATGCAGATGCCACTTATGGTCAGCACTCTCTTCTGGTAAAGCTCCTCTGCCTCTGGAAAGGGGTGAGAGCAGATGTCATGAAGGCCACTTATAGTGCCAGGGCTTATTACAACTGAACAGTTCACATGCTACATGACACTCTCCATATTCACAGAAAAATAAATATGTAAAATTTCTTACACTTACAGACATGTAAGATACAACATGCTATGTACAATACTTTGCACATAAATAATAAAGCTAGCTGCAGTTATTAACAACAAAATATTACACTTTAGAGTTATGTTAATATTAAGTGATATATATGATATTAACTGGAATATTATAAACATTAATTGTACCACATGATTTTGTTAAAGCTCTACAGATTTTTAAAGTAATCCCTTGGATTTTGTTTTTTAAAGTAAAACATTCTTGCAAAGACAACAGGAATCCACAACAATAAAAGGAGCTAAAATTAGTACAGTAGAATCCTTCCTTCTCTTCCCCACCTCCATCCCAGCCTGTTTGCATATTTCAGGTATATTACATCATTACGTCCATCCTGTGGTCTTTACAAAGAGTCATTTGTAGCTTTAAACAGTTAAATTTAAACACATTTGCAAACATGAACTTGGCTTGTATTCAGTAGGTAAACTAAAGTAAAATCTTTATGATTTGTCAGTAAAATGTGAAATACAAGAAATTGGCACAGCAAGGCACTGTATCAGAGAAAACCCAATGTGGTTGGCTAGGGTAGCCTTGGGCCATCAGGAAGATGTGCTCTTTAGAGAGAAATGCTTATTATGTCAGTCGTTGAACTTAAAGAATGAATGTATAGGGAAGCCAGTCACTGGCACAATAATGTAGATATTTGAGCAGACTGTGTATCTCCATATTAGCCAAATTAGCTAATGGACACTCTCCTATGTGCCATGCTTAGAATTTTGAACTAAAGGTACTACTCTACTCAAAATACAATCAACCACTAATTCACAGAAACATTTCTGTTTACGAATAAGTTTCTTTGGGTTGTAACATGATTATACCAAGGCACGATGACTTCTCGACAACATTTATTAGGGACTTTGATCCCTTAGGAGCTGAACTTCCCATAGTCTATATTTATTGGAATATCATCATGAGCTCACTCAGAATAAGAACTCAACCAGCACATAGTATGCAGTATTAACTAGTTACTTGCCATAGTAATTAAGCTGGTCAAGAACTGGGGGATCACTGTAAAGATGGAGGTGTATGCCTTGGACAACAAGAGATCCTCAAAAATATTTCTATTATACATTCATAGTCTCAGGAATGGCACTTTCTTCTCTGTTGAGAGAGAGTCACAGGAAGTTTTCTTGAAATGAAAAAGTGGATTTTAATTTCTAGGATACAGTGAACCTTGTCATTAAACAGAATGTCTCCTACAAGCCAAGCCCAAGATAATCAAATCCCAGTTCACAGGTCAAGAACATTGTCAAATCAAATTAATAGAGCAATGATTATTAATAGGAGGAGAAGGAGAAGTCAGAATAACACCAGAATGCTGCACAGATTATACAAAAACTGAGAAGGTTGGAAGCAGAAAGAAAAAACAAACCAAGAGGACTGACAGACAGACAGAACAACAGAAAGCAAGGAAGTCAAGTACAAGGGAAAATAAGGTTAAAAGTTGGGGAGCCATCTGAAGTCCCTGGCACAGCATGCCTGATACTAAGGGAGGAGGAATAAATAAAACAAAAGAAAACCGGAGGTAGGGGAGGCTTGGGTGGGAGACACAGGGGAAGGGTTGCCCCATACAGCATAACTCCTATCCTAGGCTGGCAGTCGTGTGGAAGCCGCAATTAGAAAGCAAAGCAGCTGGTGCAATGCGGAGCAACAATGTACTGGGAGGCAGAAGGCTGGTGTCACAGAGTTGTGTGCCACAAAGTCAAACAAGGACATGGGATGCGAGTGCCTGTGTGTTAATTGCTCCTGTCTCTGCTTTCCCTGCCTCTGAGTGACAGCCCAGGGAATTACTTTTGATGAGGTGTCATCTAAGGGATGATACCACTGTGGCCTCCTTTCCTGACCTTGGCATCTCCACCAATGTTTAACCTAAGCTTAAACTTCAACAGTAGAGGTGTCCCCCACACTGTTCCTTCTTCATGGGACCCAGCACAGAGCTGGAATGGGAGATTAAAAAAAAGAGAGCCAGTACTATTGCAAAGCTCAAGGATGGCCCTGTTGTTTATTTCCTTTCTTATGTACTTTTTCTTCTAAAATGGTAAAGTCAGGGTTGGTGTTGTGGCTAAGTAGTAAGAAAGATAAAGGGGGTGTGGCTTTTTTGTGGGAGAGAGGGAGAGGGAGGGAAGAAAGGAGGGAGAGAGAGAGAGAGGAGACAGAGATTGGAAGCTATGGATCTAATTTTTCACTGACATTCTGGTTTCAGAAAAAGATAGAAACTTGTGGCTAAAAACTGGGACCTACATAAGGGCTGAACGGAGAAAGACTGGAGTCCCTTGTGGCATCAGGAATTCTTTAGATAAGGCTTTTCCTTTGGTTGTTAACCATGATAGGAGAGGTTGGGCTGGGCTGGTGAATATAGGTTTAAGGCCAGTGGCCCCTTCCTCCCAGGCTGTGTACACACACAATTTCCAGTCAAATGATTATTCCCTGGAAATAAAAAGGTAGCTCAACTATGGGCAAATGTAAAAGTACTAAAGTGATCACATTAAAGGAGAGGCCCATAGGATACAAAAAAGGGATTAGGATTCTGTATTCCTACCAGCATGACTAAAGACAACACTTTTCTTATGGTTTTGCCCACAGTATGAATGTACTGAAGAAAAAATACTTGAAAATAACAAAAATAATGAGTTTATCTCATTTTTCTTAAGCTGTTTTTTTTTTTTTCCTGTGTTGTAGAGTCCACGGAACTGAGCAAATAAGAGACACTGTTATTAAGACTCAGTCCAGCCGAGTGGCTCTGTCTCCATGAATGGAAATGCCCCAGAGGCTTTAACGTTTGGTTGGGCACATTACAGTAAATCACATCAAATATATTTTCAATCTGTTGTGCCCACCCCAAAAGACAGAACCACTGCCTTCCCCACTTTCATTGACCTTTTAGGTGAGTTCTTTAAGGATGGAGTACATTTTTTCTAGCATTCTGGGGGGCCTTTGGAACATATGTGAGATAGCACGCTGTCTTTCCTAACCCTTAGAACTTCTTAAGGGAGAATTTACACATCTAAGCTATTCAACTCATTTAGCAATAGAATATTATTGTATACTCATACTTAAAACAACAGCATGAAATATAAACTGTTAGTGACACAGGGTAGGAATAGTATGAAACTTTTTCTTCCTTGAAGGCAAGGTCAATATAGAGGCCATTCAGAAGTGGAATGCTTTTGATCAGAAGGGTAGAACTCCAACAGTGATAACTGAGGCACTTTACTACTGAAAGACCCACGCTTTTCATTCCAGGGCTGCACACAGCACTCAGAAGGACAGGTGGGATCAGCAGTGTAGAGGCCACAGGTGGTATCTGAGCCTCCTGCTCCCTCTAGGCCTGGCCTTTTGCTCAGCCATTTAGGATGAGGGCCTTCAGGACTGCTGCTAGGATATATATTTTTATGTGAAATTTTCTATGATTACTAGTCTGAGTTATCTTATTGACTCAAACTTAAATTTCCACCTAAAATAGCACAAGGCTTCTTTCTGTTTCCCTTTCCTTGCTTAAAAGACAATGAAGCTAACTAGCCATTTTTTTATGGCTACATGAATTCATTTATTGTTTAAAGAGAATAAAAAATAGTAAAAAAAAAATATTGGAATGACTTGAAACAAGCCATTGTTGAATTCCTATAATTTTGTTTAGAGTCATTCTGGATTCTCCCCAGGAAGACTGAGTAACTCAAGTCTCTGTACGTAGTGCAGTGTTGTCATGTAAGGACCAGGCTACTATGTTAATGACTGTCATGTTGTACAGCATTGTTTTGAGATGTGGTATGGAATTTAAACAGGTGCGTTTACAGACCCTTTTGTTCTCAAGCCCTTGACTTAATTTCGCCTTCAGCCATTTGTACCACTTTTACCCCAGCTTTGAGAATTTTAATCAGCGGGTCATGCAATATGGGACCTACATGAATCTGTTGCAGATTCACATATTGGTGCGCTGTATTTTAAACTCTAAGTGTAGGTAGCTTGGGAATTTAAAAACTGCTGCACTCAGTAACATTTTAGTAAACTAATCATAGATAGAAAATAGAGAAATCATTGTTATAGCTGTATGATCCCTTCTAAAGAAAAAGGAAATTAGTTAGAAACTGAAAAGAAAGAGAAGAAAGAGACTTCAGCTCATAGGTTCTAAAATCTGCAGGCCAAAAGGAATGATGATTGGTTCATACCCATAAATTCAATCCCAAGATGCTCTGCCAATGCAGAAAGTTGACACAAAAAAAAAAAAAAAAAAAAAAGAAAGGGAAAAAGTTTCAGAAAAGAGCAATACACTGCACTCCAAAACACATTACACATGACTATTACAGCTCTCTGGGCGTGCATAGGGGACAGGACGTGTGGCAGGTGGG
Source organism: Myocastor coypus (assembly GCA_004027025.1). Lineage (NCBI taxonomy): Eukaryota > Metazoa > Chordata > Mammalia > Rodentia > Myocastoridae > Myocastor > Myocastor coypus. Next base: position 57,209 of record PVJA010003344.1, read on the forward strand.
TCACACAGCAGTGCTCAGGTAAGCATCCCATTAAACCTCAAAAGAGTTCACTGAAGGAGAAGTGACATGGCTGAGCTAATCGCTATACTCACTCAGAGAAGAAACATTATTTTTATAATCAGATATGACACTTGATTTTTTTAAATAAAGGAATGTTCCAAAGAGGAAAATTTGATTTTTTTTTTTTTCTCAAATACACACAATTGCAGAGCCAGGAGTAAAAGCCAAGAGGACAGTACTGGATTTAGGTTTTCATTTATGATCAGCAGTTAATGGTTTAATAGTTCTTGTTCTGGAGTTACTTTTTAGTCCCATGTATTCTTTTCTTAGTATGTTTCATTCACAGAAAATGCCAAGTCCTTCCACCTAAATGTCTATTCCACTTGGGACACTGGAGACTGCTTCTAGTTCCTTTTTCCCCTATTATACTGGTGCAATATTGGAAAATTACAAAACTTAGTTTTTCAAATTGAAAAAAAAAATCAAGTGCGTGTGTGCGTGTACGCGCGCGCATGTGTGTGTGTGTGTGTGGTGGGGGTGGGACACAGTTTCTGGGGCCTTTTAATTAAATTAATTTTACTTTGTTACTCTTTCAGGTAACAAGTCCACCATCTCCCCCAGGGTGCTGAGCACCCTTGGGCACAGTCCTGAGATCTGCAGTTCTGCCCAGGGCGGGGGACTCAAAGCTGGGAGCCCATAGCCAGCAATCCTGGCAGCCCTGCCTCTACACATGCCAGCAATGGAGGGCAGCAGAGCATGTGCAAGACTACATGAAGAAGAAAAATATAACAATGAGAACTAATTTTTTAAAACATTTCTTTGTGTACAAATGTTTAAGGCTTCCCTTAATTGCATGTGCACAGCGATGAGGAGTCAGGTGGGAAGGAGGGGTGCAGTGTCAACAGAAGTCTGGATTTCCTTTTTTTGATCAATGAGTTGAGCATCAGCAGGGCACTCTTGTACCATAAGAAGGCATCTTTTATATTAGAAAATGTGGGCGAGGACGTTAACTCCTGCAAATATGCATGGGCATGGCGAAAATGCCTCCAATGGAGAAGAGACAAAGTTCATGAGTGGAGGTCATCTTGGCTTCAGGTTCTACCTCTGTCATTTACCTGTCAGTGTGTTTGGACAAGTTAACCATTCACTACCCAAGTACAGGCTATCAGTGCCTCTGTGAGTAACCTAGGCAACAGTGAAAACATGAGCTATGCTGGCCGCCAGCAGAAGGGGTTAACATCTTGAGATCTGGAGATGTACCTCTGGCCACTTACTGTGTTCAGGGTTATTTTAGACTAATTTCATGGCCAGGACAATTCTGAAAGCTCCTGGGATATATCTAACAAACAGATTTTAAAGAAATCATGCTTTTTAAACTTAAAAAATAGATACATGTATATATTAATAATGGAAGATACTATATATAATAGTTTCCTCTGTCTTAGGGCAGTGGACTCAGGCAAATAACCTGAATTTTTCAAAAATTAAAAGCCAGAGATTTTTTGGCGTAAGATGTTCAGAACAAAATGATATATTCAAAGCCAAACAAGTATCTTTTGTTTCTGTACCATACTCAATTTCTCTCATTTTCCTTCTTCATATAAACTTTGGAACATCAACCTGAAAATATTCACTTTCCAAAGAAATGAAGATTGGACCCAGTTTTCTTCCTGGAATCCCCTCCATTCATCTCTCTTTTTCTTCTACCAGTCAGTGACAATTTAAGGGTTAAACCCAAAACATGGCTACAGAAAACCTTTCTAAGGAATTATTATTCTATGCCTACGTGAACACTGCTAATGATCTATATTAGTTGCATAGAAAGCTTGGTTAGGTCTTCAATAAAATTAGTAGCATGCCCATGCATACATATTACTGCATTTATAGTTTTATAGGTAAGTCTCTGAGCCTAATGATAATTTCATTTGAAGGGAAGTCATTCATATCAGGCAGTTCCAATTTCAAATAATTCAAGGGAAATTGGTACTTAAAACTGGAATCCTTCTGGCCATAAGCCCTAACAAGGAAACAAGCAGAGGAAGCATGCATCCATCATTCTAGACCTGCTGCAAACACAACTTTCATTTATTTTTACTGGTGGTTGCTAGAATTTTTTCATCATGAGTCCAAAAGGAGAATATGCAACACTTTGCATTTGATAAGGAGGTCATTTCTTTCTCTCTGTTCTGTTTAATCTAATGTTGGCTTAGGCTCATTATGTATCACAGGCTTCCTACTGAACTTCTGCCTAGCCACTACATTTTCAAATTAAATTAATAATTCAAAAACACAAAGGTTACTGTAAACAATTTAGTTTCCTTTTCTACATGTGATTTCCTGCTGTGCCCTAAGCAATATAAAAAATTAACTTAAATCCAAGAGTCGTTAAAAATTATTAAATATTGACTCACTAATCCTTTGCTGTAGGATTTTATAATTGCTTCAAGAAAATTGATTAACCTGGAGGTTAATTTAAATTTTCAGTTGGATTAGGGAAAAAGACACAATAAAATAGCTTTCTTTTACTAAAGTGATACATCCACTAATATTTCAGTTTCTGTTAAAATTTGAAGATATTCAGGATTTTATTTTTCAGGCTTGGGGCTTATTTATACAAATAAACTCAAAGACACGGGCAGTCTTGGTTTTCTGCACTCTTAAGATTTCTAAAGGCCTTTTGTCAGTGCCAGTTCTAAATGAGAACAATTTAGTGTCTGAGTTTTAATTTTAGACTTACCTTCATAAATGTAGATGTTTTTTTCACATATGCCAATCCATATTTGTCATTGAGCCCTTTGTTCCTTATTCCCAAGTTCCCATGGGCAGTAAGCACACACACACAAACATACATACAGTAAAATCTCACACTCGGTTGGAATTTATGACAATTTTGTCATACGTAGAGTGTGTCTTTATTCTACTATTAGCAATATACACATTTGGCAGATACATTATTTGAACAGGTTTTAAAAGCATTTAGAATGAAATCCATGAAATGACTAATGCATTAATAACATGATTCAAGACTACTTTTAAAGGTACCCAATAAGTTGACTCATTTTAAGAATGTGCCTAAAAGTTCTACATTGTACACTTTTAATATATTATACTAGCTACTCTATACTTAGTTCCTATTATTTGTTAGTGTCTGTGGTTGAACTTGTTCCATACTGTCTCTAACTACTGAAGCAGCAAATATTTTTTATTTTCTTGGAAAGCCTATTAAGGACTACCTGAATACACATACACAGACACATGTAGAAGTACACACACACATACACACATACACACTCACATCCATAATCCACACATGTATTGATGAACACAATCTTATTAACTAGCAATTGTGTCAAGATAGGTTAAATTTGAAGCTGACTCAACTTGATAGTATTTTCCTAAGAAGCAGTATAAATGTTGCATTTCAAGACAAATGGTTGTCTTATAAAATATGTATTTTTTCCTATCACATTTTAAGTAATGCCTCATAGGACAGTGTAAACAGAATCACTTTCAAGTTCTAATACATAAGTTATATGTTAACGAGCATTTAAAGAATTCTTCTAGAATTTTTTTTTTTTTTTTTTTTTTTTTTTTTTTTTTTTTTTTTTTTTTTTTTTTTTTTTTTTTTTTTGAGACAGGTTCTCATTATGCAGTTCAGGCTGGCCTTGAGCTCACTTTGGTAGCCCAGGCTGGTCTCGAACTCATACCGATCCTCCTGCCTCAGCCTCCCAAGTGCTGGGATTACAGGCGTGCGCCACCACGCCTGGCTAGAATATTATACTTCAACAGAAAATGTAATTTTGCAAGATTTGATGGTTTCACCTTGAGATATGAACTATGTTTTTCCTTGAAAATTTGTATTATTCTCTTCAGATGCTAAGTCTATAATTTAATTTTCAGTGACCTCTGTAACAACATTTTCTAACCCATTTTTAAGCTTTCACTGTTACTTGAACATCAAGTTCTTTCTTAGTGAAGTAAAATTTATTTTCTTGCCTTCCAAGTGGGGGGTTTGTGGAGATAAAAAATGAGAATTTCAACATAGAGGTTAAAACATTAATTCTGAGCAGGATAATTCTGGAAAGCAAAGTCTGATTGGAACCTCTTGCTTTCCAGACACTAAGCATCAATAATGCACCATCATCATGGTTTTTGGGGGAGGGGTAAATAAATATACTTCCTATCAACCTTGGTTAAATTAAGTTAAACATGAATGATAATTTCCTGGACGCCTTCCAAAAGTATCACTAAGAGCTCACTAAAGACTTTATTTAAGGATTCACTCTCTGGACTTCACTGTTTTAAAGTGATATCTTAGGAAAAAGGAAATGATCAGGAAGTAAGTGAAAACATTTCTTTTGGTTACTACTCTCAAGTCTAACTGCATAATTATTCTGGGAAATAACTTCATTTGCAGTGCTTTTCTTTATAAAGTGACCAAACATTGCCTGTGATGCACAATGAAACTATGTAACTGAAGCGTTCAGAATTTTCATTCATTTCGAGATTTTGATTCTATTGAATTTACAGAGCTAAACAGATCTACTATATCTATGCTATTTAAATATGAGTACAGATTATTAACAAGAATGGTTTTAATGTATTCAATTAAATTGTTTTTGTTGCTTTGATTTTTACTTGCCATCCTATCTACTTTAAAAATCTAATCTATGGAGAGAAGTATCTCCCTCAATAAATGGATATCTACTTTTGAATACAGTGAAGTTTGAAAATTTAGCAGGATCTACTTATCAAGTTTTTATAAAAGAAAATTACCTGTGATATAATCTTTGATATGTAGTGTATGTAAATATGTAGTAAGCTTCTCTCCACAAAGTGATTACTGTGGGTATGATCTTACCATAGTATATTATAGAATTTATTCTCATAACTCCTTCAACTGTTAACATAATCGTATTCTTTGCATACATTATAACAAGGATTCTTTGAAAGGACCTAAGTGACCAGCTGTGTCACTGTTGTGTTCTATAAATTTAAACTCCAATGAGCTGGATGTTTTCCAGGATAAGAAGCTGACTGTTGAAGGAATGGCTAACTTCAGGCTACTACTTGCTCTGTTAGACATGGAGACTTAGCAGGACCCAACCACATCCACTGTCCTATGCACCATCTATGGCTGCTTTCAGGTTACAGTGACAGAACACAGTGGCCAAGATAGTGATGGTACCACCACAAACTATAAAATATTTGCCTTCAGAAACTATACATAAAAATTTGCCAGTGCTTCAGCTAAATGGATAACCAAATGTAATCCATTTTGAAGAAAATATTTTGAAGGCTTTAGGACCAAAAACTATAATCCCAATTGACAACACTGGGACAAATAAATAGTTCAGCTATTCACGCAGTTATAAACCATGTGAATTCGGTATTTTGTAATGTTCAAAACACCATGATGCCACAGAAATTCATTAGAATTTCTCAATTCTGCATGTAAAAAAATTCATATATATTCTAGAGCTGAATCATTCCATTTCAAAGTAACAAATATTATTTAAAATAACGATAACTTTTCTCCTCAATTCACCCCTGAAATTAACATAATAAATGCTAAAATAATAATTCAAGCCCCAAAATGATTATTTAAACTAGTGCTGATTTACTGACTCCTTAAGCAACACAGAGCCAAGATATTTCATTTGCTGTAAAATATTTGTTTTTAATTTTCCTGTGCATACTTTCTTTTAAATGTCTACATGTAAACTTTGGTTAATGAAGAGAAACATCTCAACTCTTGATGATATTTATTTGTTGTAAAGAGCATACTCTGAAACCAAATTGACTTACTATCATTTCAAGTGCCTGTTGGTTATAGTTTAGCAACATCCATTTGAGGATGTTGATGTGGATACAGAAGATGGGCTGCCCAGTGGGATGAGTTTATTTTGCCAATAAAAGTGAGACTTTTAAATGCCTTTATTGTAATTTCACTGCTTGACCTTGACTATCAGTTTGTATCACATTATGCAGTAGCAATTTTGGAAACACCCAGAGCCTCACACACCTATTAGTATCTTAGCATCAACTAGTCACAAACAGAGCAAGTGATACCGTTGCTTGGTTAATGTTCTCATGCGACAGGCAGAGGCAGTCAATATTAGACCTGGTAAAACACATCTAGCTCTAGGTGAAATCTGAGGGAGACGCAGCAACAAGAAAGCAGCACCGACTGAGCATGCTCCTATTCAGGCAGAGACAGAAAGGGAGTGGACGTACTGTAGAAGCTGGCCATTACGTAGTTTTGGCAGCGATCACCAGTAAACTCATTTGGGCACCTGAGAGAAGAAACAAAAAACAATGGTAGAAAAAACAGAGAAAAAGAGAAGAGGTGAATATATGCTAGAAAGAAGCTCCTTCAGTGTCATTCACTGACCTTGGCGAGTTCACCCTCAGGATCTGAATCTTTGTCCTAATCATGGCTTTTAGGCTCTAGCATGTCCCCCAAGTAGTTCAAAATGTGGACAGAATGTACTTCTTGGTACAACGACAGAAAGATCCCAGCACTTTAAGTAACTGCTTTCTTTCAAAGGGAAACTTGAAAAGTAAGGTCTGTTATACTGATTTCAGTTTCGTATTTTGATGGTTTTGGTCAAAGACGTTGGAAGGAAATATTTTTGGTTGGCTTGACTGCCCTGATTGCCAGCCTCACAGGCAGTCCTGACTGCATTCTGTCATATGTGTGACTTTGAGACCTATGTAGAACAATACCTAAGTAAGATCACAGGGGTCATGCTCTTGAGTGGATAAACCACAATTAGAACAAAAGAAATCAGTTACAACTGAGCTGTAAAAGCACCAAGAGGTAGTGACTGTTGCTGTACTTTGGGGGAGAAAGCAAATTTCAGATTATTTTAACATACTTTCTTGGGTTTGGACTTTCATGGGCACATTCTCAGTACATCTTGCTCCAGTGAATCCAGGTTGGCACCTAGAGGGCAAAAATGTGATAAGCAATAGAATGCTAAAGACACGAGCTTTCAGACTGGCAATTTTCCTCCTATGGAATATGGAGATTGCTAATACGACCCGGTACTGAACGACATAAAGGAAAGATATGACATCCAGAAAACCACGTCTCATGAAAATGGTGGGGGAATGGATTTTGGTTGTTTGTGTGAGTCTTCAACAGATTAGTTAGCTGAAGTACAACTAGAGTGAGGTTGAAAGAGGAGCAGGGGTGGGGAGGCAGGGGCTGCTCTCACCTCCTGAAAGCACTGAGCACGGATTCTCCTATGTCAGAACCCTGGCCTGGCTAAGAGTTCAGATGGTTCTAACTCTCACTTTGGTTATCAAACAAACGCAAACTGTCTAACTTTACCTACACTTAATTCGGTACTTATTTCATAGCAATTTTCTAAATTCTAAGCTCAGTCATTAAACAATAGAAGCCAAGCACTTTTAAACTCTAGTGATTAAAGACAAGTAAAACTAAGCTTCCTGTTTCTTCAAAGATATTATAAATTAAGGTTCATTTGAAGTCTGGAGAAACAGAAGCAGATTTTTATTAGCATACATTTCACTTAATCCAATTATCCCAGATGAGAGATATTTAAATCCCTTTAAATTTATGTTATTATTCAATAGAAATATTTTACTCGATGCCATTTTTGCATTTAAGGAAAAACTATTTTGAAATTATACAAAATTTACATTTTATTCACTCATTCATGCTCCCTTATAAAAATTCTAGATTCTTGATATAGCAATATTCTTAAGGTACTGCTGTGGGGTTCTGCTTAGATATGAAAGTCCTTTAAAACTGCTAATTTTTTTGTTATTATTTTAGTCTCTTCAGTATTTCAAATTGGATGAACTTCCTCCCTCCTACAATATTTTAAAAAATAAGGATATGAAGATGTTCTAAAAGCAAAGGTATAGATTTAAAAAAAGCTTACTTGAATGCTCCGTATTCATTGCCACAATTTTTAACTGTCTACCAAAACCATGATGCAAAGCACCTATCTAAATATAAGTTAAAAAGTAAATAAATATAATTTAACTCTAAGAGTAGATACCTATTGATTTTATACAACCCTTTCTTCTCCAAAGAATGGATAACTACCATCTTCATATGAAGGAGATGTAAGTAAAGCTATTGGTTTAAAAGTATGGGTGCTTTTTTTTCCTTCAAACTCAATTCAATACAAAAAATAAATGTTATCAAGTCATTTGGTACTATATGAAGAATATCCTGTAAGAAAAGATATTGGAAGTTTCATATATCTTTGAACCATATTCATACCACATAATTATGATCATTAAAATATTACAAGCTAAATGTAATCTCAAAAAACAGATATCTTATACTGACACAGCTCTTTTGTATCTCTCTAAAACACTTTCATATAAATGAACTGATAAGTTTTGTTTAGGATCATTTGGACACAGGCAACTCTGGAAAACTTACCTAGAGCAATATGTATAGAACTATAAACGGCAAAGGAAACCTACTTCTCACAAAGAAGTTATACTACCTGGGTCAATAAAAATGTCTATACAAATATATAAGCAAAATAATTGAAAAGCACCATATAATTTATTTGGCAAAATAATTTCTGAAGAAAATAGTTGTATTTGTTTACTCATGAACCAGGACTATAAATCAATATAACTAATTCCTAAGATAATTACAGAATTAATGATATAATCCATAATGACTATTTATCTTATCTGATTTCACTTATAAAAATTTAAATCCTTATACTGAGAGCGCAAAATAAAGAACACAGTGTGAAATATATGGATACTTTCTCCTGCTGAAAGGCAGGGATGAGGATATGACTAATTTAAGGCCAAAAAATGCTGTAATTAAAGTATTAGGAAATGAACAAATCGCTGAAGGATGATGAGTTCCTGAAGGGAAGAAATATATTTATTAGGAAATGATCACCTAGCCATCTTAGATGCTCTATGTATAAAGCGCACAGGTCAACTACATACATGGGCTCAAAAGTCTTATCCCATTGTTTATTTATTTATTATGTCCAACTAAGGGGCCTCCTCTAAAGCTACTATCATGCCTGCTATAAGGCCCCACAGACTATCTGGTGCAGTAACACTGGACAACTTAAGTTACACAGTCTTGTTTTGCAACTACCATCTGTATCTGAGCCAGAACTATTCTTTTGCATTTGTCTCTCTTCACTTGGGGAATATGTTTTTTGAATCATTTCTTAATGTTATAAACACCACTGATTATGCAACGTGTTTTCTACTGATCAACAGCATTGGCATCTCCTAGGACCTTGAAAAGCAGAACCCTAGGCCTAGTCAAGAACTACAGGGAAGGAGTGTGCATTTTAATAAGATACCTAGGAGACCTAAATGAATGTTAATATAAAGGACCCTCTAAGCTGGCACAAAATATCTTGCTCTGTGGACATCTGAATTCACTGGGCCCCATTCTTCTTACTGATAAAATGAAAAGATGTAATTAAATGGTTATCAAAGAGCACTTCCACCACTAAGATCTCTGAGATTCTAGAACATGATACTCATGCTGACAGAGGGAATCCTTGTTAGGAAGTCCTGCTATCATTTTTAAAATAATTTTATTCCTTTTAATAAGAAATAACCTTGAGGCATGTTCAAAACATGTCAGTAGGCATATTGTCATCTTCTCAGTAGTTGTTCATAGTACAAGATGCAGAAAATAACTTTTTTAAACACTATTGGTACATATATTTCTTCTCATTGATCTAAGGGAAAGTAGTTGTATGTATAGTCCAATAATCCATAATAGTAGTGGGTTATCAGCAGAACTAGCATTGTGGGAAACTGTTGACTTGAGCCTTTTACAATTCAGCATACTTATTTGGCTTTACTTTTTATGTCTCATGATTAAACTTCTCTGCTAGATGGTTAAGGCCAAGTTAAAGAAGACCTATACAATGAATATATAATTTTTGTATCTAACAAGGCCAGTCAAATCCCCTTAGGATTTACCTTGAAAACATGAACTTTTCTCAGTGTCAGCCATCTGGATGAGTCATGTCCATTGCTTGACCATTTTGCTCTCTGTGAAAGTCTGAGAGAATGTTTTCTGGCTAGCTGACCCTCCTTAGCCACACTATACATCGTTGATTGCTCTTCTCTGTGACCCCATAATCTCTTTGAAAAGAAACTTTGGGACACCGTTGAGTTATAGAATGATACAGTACAGGTTCTCTTATGTCCTGAGTCCTCACTGACCTTGAAGGGCTAGGGCCAACATATTTGCTATCCTTGTAGTCCTTTTTCTTGAATTTTTGGGTCTGCAAGCTTAAGTTGTTAACCCTACATAAGAGAAGCTTGGTGATACTATTCTTGTACAGCATAGGTATTTGAGCTTAACATCACTGTCGTTCTGAATATCAAATGCCTTAGCCTTGTCATAGAAATGATATTTTCCTTCAATCATTGATATTCTATTGGGATAAATCCCAATAGAATGTGTTTAAAAATTTGCACATTTTTACACAGAACTTTAAAAATCTAACTATATACAAAATCGTAGCAGGTCAATCCTATGGCATTTTTCCTTGTCTCTTATTTTCTTTTATTATCCCTTTTTTGTTTTATTAAAACAAACATTTACTTGAGAGAGTATAGAAATAATTGAAATGACATTAGAATCAGCACATATCTAAGAGACCAGAAGGAAATTAAGAAATTAAAGATTAAACAACAAAGAGATTGCGACCTGCTATCATTTTTATCTCTGAATTCATTAGCAGTCAGGGACAAGGGAACTCAAAAATTTCTAAAAATCTATTTAGTTTAGTGGGAGAACATTTGGCTGACATGTACAGGCCCTCAGTTGGATCCCTGGCCCACTAACGACATGAAAGATGAATAAATGTTTTCTGATAATATAGATTTTTAAAACATAAGCATAATGGTAAAACTGCAGATCCTTAAGCAATTTAGCTATTCAGGCACAAAAGTCATTGTATAACTTTCATTGACGCCTAGAGTTGTTGCCAAAAAGTCAGAAGGAAGTGGAATCTTCCTGGAAAGCACATGGACGTGAGGGTCCATCTGATCTATGGCTAGGCTGCAATTCTGTGAAAGTAACCCTAAAAGAGCAATGAGACTGACTTTTGAATGTTTTTACTAACATCACTGCCTGGGAAGCATCCAATCTATCACTGTCCTGGAGGATAAGAATGAGTGAAACTTTCTTCAGTTTTGAGCAACATGAACACATTCCAACAACTGTATTTCTTCTAAGAAACTAAAGGACTTCAATAAGAATCAAGGGCCTACTGTATTTAAAAAAAAAACAAAAAAAAACAAAACAAAACAAAACAAAACAAAAAAAACACATAGACCATTTGCTTCATCAATTAGAAAATTTTTTTAAAAATCAGTACTTGGTTTTAATGAGGCAATCCCTGCTCTATTTTTCTAAATATATATAAAGCAGGATACTTTTTTTTCTATTTTCTAGACGTATATGTGTGGGTGGATACTACAAAATGAGAGGGTCAGGGATGTGGCTCAGTGATACAAGCTCCTGCCCGGCAAGTGCAAGGTACTGAGTTTGATTCCCAGTATTATTTGTTTGTGAAAGTAGGGACTGTATCTTGATTATTCTATTGTCTTTGCAGCCTCACGCAGTGCCTGGCTCTTCAAGGATTCTCACAAAGTGTCTGATAAATAAACCTAAGATGAGACTGCAGAACCCAATCAAGAATTGTATGAAAAGGAAGTTTTAAAAGCAAGTTGATTTGCCAAACATAGATCAATCTTCAACATTTCTCTTTCATCTTTATATTCTATGATAGACTCTTCCTGTGAATTAAAAAATAGTATTTTTATAGGAATCCCCAGTACTCTCCTCACATTTCTTGCCACAAGAAAAGCCTTTTAGCATTTTTATAAGTGAGAAAAAGACTATGTTTAAATATCAGTTCACCTAGATTCAATAAAGCAAGACTTCTGATCAGCACCAGTAAAATCAAAACTGGCTATAAAAATTACATTTGTTTCCAAGTGGCATTTATTATTATTATATTCACTCAGTCTTACCTAGTGCTAGATGAAAAGGTTTCATTTTAACCCAATATTAAGATAACCTATTCAATGAGCACTGTTTTAATTTGCTCTAGCCCAGAGTCTATGGTATGATTTATTAAATGTTATATATTCAGACTTACATGTATGACTCGAGCTTTACATTAGTTTTAAGGTACGTTAGTTTACTCTGTGCTGCTAAGTGGCTCCCAATAGTGAAGTTCTCTATCACTTCTAAAATCAGGGCTAGGGGACTTGGGGAGATAGCTCTGTGGCACAAGTGCCTGCCTGGCAAGTGCAAGGTCATGAGTTCAAACCCTTCCCCCCACACTAAAATCAGGGCTAATATATGGATACTGATAATGATATTTACTGTTTTAACTAAACTAACAAACATAATGATTTAACCTCTTATAAAAACTTTTAACAATGAGGGTACACTATGATTAATCTGATACCCTTACTATGTATTCAATTATAGATGCACATACTACAAGATATATTTTCATATTCAACTGAAGAAATTAGTTCCATTTTTTAGTGGAGACCTCTAATATATTCAAAGATACTCACAGAACCCTCTTCCTAAGAATGCTTTGACTACCTGGCTTTGGTAATGTTTCACTATGGTCAGTTTATAAACGATCTTTGACATCCTTTTTTTCCTTTCCTTTTATTCTCGGTTTTATCTTTTCTAACTCTTTTAAGCAGAGAAGCAAGACTATGGTTGAAGTTTCCCCTCTGCTTAGTCTCACTCCACAATGAAATATTTGGACAATTGTCAAAATATCTTTTCAGTAAAGAAGAGTCCCCATTTTCTTTCTGCTGTTCCTCAATCCTAGTGGTGGCATTTCCTTTCATATTCTATCTGCAGCATCTGAAATTATTGATTTGGTAGCTGTTCTTACAAATAGGAAATGATAGAAATGTCAACAGTTACATATTAAAGAAAACTAGGTGGCTTGTGTCAGATGTTGGGGTCTCCTGCTGTCACTCTGTACACTTGAGATGGCATCATTCACAATAATCCAAAGAGCACTGGCCTGTTTTTCCACAGTGTCCTACTGCAAACTCACTCCTCAGCCAGCTCAGCCTTCTAGCCAGAACTCTCCCACTTGAGAGCTGAATGTCTGTGTTATAGATTATTTTTTCCCCAAATGTATTGTTACTATCAGTCTGCATTTTTCCAAGATGAATCTTATTCTGTTATCAACCTGTAAGTGGAATTTCTTGAAGCCCATATATGCTTTTCTAATTTGTGTTTTAGTGTTCTTAATGGTATCATCTGCAAAAGACATTTATGTTCTCAGGAGAAGGCACTACTTAACATCATTACAGAAAATATTAAATACAAGAATGTTCCAATAATGCTTCCTTTAGATCTAACCTATACCTCCTCACGATGAGCTTGTACATCTCCTTCCATTTCCTTCCTTCCTCTCTCTCTCTCTCTCTCTCTCTCCCCTTCTTTCTCTTCTTTTTTTTTTTTTTTTCATTAGGAGCTTGGGATTTTTTTCAACCCATGAGATAACTGGATACATATAGTGGCCCCACTGGACTCAAGAGTAAATACTGGGGGAAAAGGTCTTAGTTGTCCTCACTCTCTAATGTCATACTTCAATATCTAGGAAATACAAACCCAGTAATGAGGGCAGCAGGGTTTATGAACTGACTCCTCTTTGTGTGAACCTTGGTGCCCTTCCTAAGGCTATGTTTGCACAGCTTGTTCTGAAATGCTCATCTGTAGTCTGCAGTCCTCACCAGTATTTACTCAACAAGATGCATCCTCCAATTCAGTGGGGAGAGGGGAGCGCAGCAATTTCATCGGATATCGGATCAATCTACATCCCGTTCACATTGACATCGCTCTGACACAATGACATATTAGCTGCTAATTTGTGGTTTGGTCTTTAGTCTCTGGAGAATGTTCCTCCTGGTTTTATCACATAGCTTAGATTTTCAGAGGAGCTTGGTCATCCTATCTACTACAATGGCCTCATTTTATGATGAATAGTTCCTTTAAATAGTTGCTCTAAATAATTCCCCTTTAAAAATCATGCACTTGCCGGGCGTGGTGGCTCACGCCTGTAATCCCAGCACTGGGAAGGCTGAGGCAGGAGGATTAGTGCGAGTTTGAGACCAGCCTGGGCTACAAAAGTGAGCTCAAGGCCAGCCTCAACTGCATAGCAAGACCCTGTCTCAAAAAGACAAAAAATAAATAAATAAATAAATAAATAAATAAATAAATAAAATAAATAAATAAATAAATAAATAAATAAATCATGCACTTTACATAATTCAAAATGATGTATTTCATCTCAAATAGATATCTGTACCTCAAAGTGAGGACTGCAAGCTCTTTTTCTCTCTCCTATATCTCTGTTTCCAGTTCAGGTTCTCACTGTCCTTTCCTCTGGTTCCCTAATATCCTTTCCAGCAGTCAGCACATCAATAATTTATAACTGAATCAGTTACTTGAAACACAATTGCTATTTGCAGTAATAGCCTATGGTCTGCGTGAGGCAGAGCTCAGTACAGTTCTGTTTAGCCCTTCCTTCACCCTCAGCATGAGTACAGGTCCTGCCATCGTACAGCCTAGTAAATCCATTTGGCTGCTAGCTGACAGGAGGACAGGAGGCTGCCTATTTAAAATACTTCTCAGTGTCTGATTCCAGGCAAAATGGTACCTATGCTGATTCTTACAAAACAAAGACTTTAATCCACTTTGGGGAATAAAAGTCAAAATGAGTTTATAAATATCTAGTAAGCACAGAGCATGATTCTATATACAGGAAAACAAATAAGCAGAGATTTAACTGGCTGAATTTAGCATGGTGTCGAGATCCATGAATCCTGCTACCTTCTCTCCCAAAAGTGTACCTGGTGAATACCATGGCCCTCGAGAACAGAGAAGTTTTATGGAAAATTATCTGAAGAAATAGTTGTTGAAAGACTGGCACTAGAGTACAGTTTGAGGTGACTTCTAGGCTGGAATAAAATCTAGTCCAGCATATATTTTTCTTAGCTTTTCCAAATTACTCTTTCTACCTCCATGATGATGAGGCTGTTGGACGCGTTTGTGAATTTAAATTATCACTTACTTGTTTAATTATGTTAAGCCAGCTACTTATATAAAATATTATAGTAATCCTCATCATCATTATTTCTACTCCAGTACATTACAAAACTTTCTCTCCATCCTGCTTGGTGCTCCCTTGTGCTGGCATGGCTCAACATTTGCCATGGCCGTGGTACCACTCGCTTGCTCCCGAAACAGCCATGGCTTCGACTGACTCCCACAATCTCCTGGACGAGGCCTGGCCTGTAGAGTTCAGAATCTGCCTCTACCATTGAACTTAGGTTTTTATTTGTTTGTTTCTTCCTATAACAAAACTGCTGGCCTTGGTAGGCAGCTCACTGTGTTTCACAAAATAGATTACTGTAATCTCAGTGCCTGCCTGGTGCAATAGAAAGACATCATAAATGGTGGCTTTTAAAATAAGATCTCCTAACATCTGCTCATCTTTCCAGTGCTACTGCCTTAACGGTCAACATTGTACCATTTGAAATATACTCATAAGCGCTGCTTTCATCGTTTTAAATGAGCTAAATCCTAGGGGAATGAAATGATATCTCTTATTTTTTCTGTGTTTTCAAATATACCTGGCATATCACTGTTCTATAAATAAATGTTAATACTTCATTTACTGAACTTAATTTATTATATTCTAGTTTTGTAACTTTGTCTCCTACTGCTTTGGTAACTTACTCATATACAGCAAATCACGGGGCTACAGTTTTTCTAAACATTAATTACCCCAAATCATGAAAGTCCATGTTTCCAGGCACTGCTCATCTTTTCAGATATAGTTTTCTGTTTGCTTGGTTTTCTCTTTTATTTTGTTCTTTTTCTTTTTACATATAATGAACTTAATGACTAGAGATATTAAATGTTCTGCTAGCTGAATACTACAAAGCTAGTTGGTGGCTTTAACTACCAACTAAAAACTGCTATTGTTGAATAAAAATAAAAATTAGGAATGAAACATGACAACACCACCCATCAGGACAGGCATATGCATTTCCCATTGTCTACAGTAAGAACAGAATAATCCCACTTACTTTTATTATGAGACAAAAAGTTTTGCTTCCCCAGAGTTTTAAGTGTATTAGCAGAAACAAGCTCATTTAATTTCACTGATTCCTTCAGAAAAATTTGGAGAACATATTGACTCTATGTTTTAAAGAAAGATACCATCCAGAGAGTTGAAATGAAAGGACTCAAGACCATTGACTAGAATCAGTGGTTAAAGCTCCAGTCCTCTTATGATGAAACTATAGCTGTCTACTGGACAATATTTCAGATTTATAAACATAGCATGATATAAAATAGTTTTTAGATTAAAAAAACTGCACTGACATCTTCCAAAATAGTTCTGAAACTGACCAGAAGAGCAGACATAAGAAGGAAAGCAAAGAGGGAAACCTGGAAAATTTCATGTTTGAATGATCTTGTTTCAGGGAGCTATATGAGTACATACAGTGTCAGAGGGTAAAAACCGGACTCCTTCCCTTATCTTTCCATAATCTGGAATAGTAACTGTCTATTTCCTCAGGATCAATTTTAAATTACTGCAGAGTCAAGAGAAGCATAAAAGATGAGAACCAACACTCCAATTCCCATATAGTCCCCAAGGGCAAGTCTGAGTAACCAGCAAACCTCTCCTCTGAGAAGCGTTTAACTGTTATATGGTTAATCCATTTGGAATACCTTGTTTGCAATAAAGGACCAGAAGAGATTTGCTGTAAAATCTTCTAGTTCTATTCCCAAGAAGACAGCAGTTGATTAGGTGGCCAGAGAGACTACTTGGGAACTTCCAGGCTTGTAGTGTCTGTGAGTCATGACTTCAGTCAGGGATAAAGCCAATTTGAATGGTGTGGCTCATGCTCCAGCAGTGTTCTGCTCTAGACAGACAGGCCACATGGACACTATGAACTGTCTTCCTTGACAGGACCACGGTGAGCCAATACGGCCCTTTTATGTTTTCTGTTTCTATTCAAAGGGCCTAGTGAATGATATGTGATCATATGATCCAGTCTACTATGTGACTTGGTTTAAATTCCAAGTAGTTATTCCTTTTAATAGTATATATACTTTTAATATGTTATAGTTTTTTTTTTTTTCTGTTTTAAGCAAAAAATATACTTTTATTTAGTGAAAAGAGCCAGATCTATTTTGGATATTAGATATACTATAATTCTTCTTTCAAGGTACTATTAATTTGAGGCACCAATGAGATCTTGGTCCAAAGAGGGGGAAGAAGGCAGGGTGGGTGGCACATGCCTTTAATTATGGCACCTTGGAGGCTGAGGCAGGAGGAACATTGTAAATCTGAGGCTATCCTGGGCTACATAGAGAGTTTAGGGTTGGGCTGAACTACATAGTGAGACCTTGTCTCAAAAAACAAATAATAACAACAATGAAAAATAAAAACAAAAATAAAAACCTGTAAAAAGGGGGATAAAGCTGGCTGTAGTGGCACTGGGCTGTAATCTCAGCACTAGGGAGGCTGAGGCAGGAGGGCCATCGTGAATTTGAGTCCAGCCTAGGGTACAAAGTGAGCTCAAGGTACTGGATAGATAGCTCAGCTCAATTCAGCTCAGCCTTCACAGGCAGGATCAGAGACCCGGGTTCTACCCCCAGTGTGCCATGCCTTCCCTGACCTCTGGGGCGTGCTGCAACTGCGACTGAAACTGGGCATGGTGGCCTGCACCTGTAATCCCAATGCTTGGGAGGCTGAAAGCAGGAGGATCATTATGAGTGTAATCTGTGTAGTGGGGCCCTGTAGACCATGTACTGAATACATTTTTTTTTAAAGTGACCTCAAGTCAGTCTGAACTGCATAGCAAGACCCTGTTTCAAAAAGACAAAAAAGGGGCGGCTTCAAATGACACTATCAAAATCATAGATACTAAAGATTTTCTTTCTAAAAACATCTAATAATTATTCATAACATTTTCCAGTAAGCACAGAAAAAGAACAGAAGAAAGAGAAAAAGAGACAGAAGGAAAAGAAAAGAAAACGTAGAACAGGAAAAAGAAGAGATGGATGAGAAAGGCAGGGAAGGCAGACCTGTGATTTTCTGAGGGCTGAAGGTAGCCAAGGTCTACAAGGTGATTCACTTCAAGAACACAGGGTACTCATGCTCCACTAGTCTTCTATTCAGGGTTTGCTAATACTCTTTAGAGAAGTTGCAAACATAAAAATAATAATAAAAAGAACAAGTATTTTCCTGGATTGAGCTTAAAACGTAATGAGAAACTGTGTGGGTGAACAAAAATCACAGTTGTTGGCCCAATATGAAAATGGAACAAATGAACAGCACTTAGGTGCTTGCGGGACGTGGGAGGCCTAAGAACAGCTGAAATTAATACATGGAAAAAAGCGCATGGGCTCCGCCAAGGGACTTGGAGACCGTCACATGCACTCAAACAGCCCATAAATCCTTGCAAGGCTATGATGAAAAATGATCAGATTTCATTATTAAAATTAAAATGTAGTCTCATGTTTTTCCTAGAGAAACAAAAAATATGAGACAGATAATATGGGTACAATTGTTTTAAAGGGAGGAGAACTTAAGGATCTACAATTTAAATGTTTTTTTAAGGAGATTTACTGAAACACAATTACATTGGATGCGTAAGATTAGGGAAGAACAACAAGATTTCCTCATGCAATAAAACAATCCTCATGTTTTACAGATTATAACTGTGGCTTCTCATACATTTCACTTTGATCACAGAAAATCCCAGTGGAAACTATAAAATGTGTCCATCCCAATTCCATCTGATCATGCAGGGCAGCCTTATTTGGGCTGTGTCCACAGCAGGTTGGCAGAACTGTTGTTTAAGACTAAAATGGACAGATTTTTGTTTTGATGTAAGCATATAGATATGAGTAATTTTAATGATCAAAAAGTGAACTTTTAAAATTATTTTTTTCAATAAACATGAGGAGCCATGTGAGAAATTCAAGTCTGCAAAGAATCATTCCTTTTTCTTCATCTTATTTCATTTTTATCTTGTCTTTAAGCTTTTATAAGCCTTGGACTTATAATTATTGTCTGTCTCTGTGAAAGAGATGTTTAGTAACTAAGGTCAGAATTCCACACTTCTGATTCCTTGTCTTTTAGTTACTTTAACAGGCTCTATTTGCTTTTGTAAATTGTCTGTCTTCATTGATAAAGCCAGCTGAACAGCTACCATCACATGTCCTCTCTTGGCATTGCCTCTCTTCTTTTAAATAAAGAGCTTTTCCAGGCATAAAGGAATAATTTGGCAACAGCTTTGCACACAGCCACCAGGTCCCAGGAGGCATATAGACAAGTCCTTTGGACAGCTCAGGGGACAGCAAAAAAAAAAGCTGCCTCGCCAAGCGTTTGGCCACTGTTAGATTTTAAAGTGTAAGTCTTTTAAGACATATTTCATTACTAATAAATATAATTAAGGCTTTCTTAAAATTGGTAAAATGTTCCATCTTTAAGACTGGCTCTGCTACCTTTAGAACGTACTAATTGCATATTTTCAATTATGGACTGTGTAACACGTTGTAAATGTTCTACATAACATTTTTCAAGGAATTGCTTTTAAAATATCTTTCTCTGGAGACACAGCTATTAGTATATGGCAATATAAATGTTTAGTTTCATCATGTCACTAAGATATAAAAATCTTTTGTTAATATCAAATAATGAGTCCACATAACCCACATACAGAGTATTACTAGAAGACTTAAAATGCATGCCACAATAAACATGTGTATTTTAATGATTCCTATTCATTTTTACCATAGAGCTTAAGTATTTAATGCACTAACAGTAGCACTATTGTATGCTACTTGAAGAAAAAGGACAAATTTGATGTTTCTTAAAGATAAATCAACTCCTCCAGCTCAGTGGAAAGAGTCCAATCTAGATCTAACTAAACATAATAGCAGTACATGAAAGAATACGGCCTGCTACAGAAAATACTTTACATACATGAAATGCATTTTTAGAACATATGCAAATTGCTTTCCCCCCAGTAGTAATTTCAACCTGAAGATCATTTTGAAAGTACTTATGGGACAATGCAACAATCCGAAGATATTAACAGATGTTTGAATAAGGAATCTTCTGCCATTCTGCTCCTTTAGGTTTTCTAATTCATTTTGAACATGAACATTGCAGTTAAGTAGAAACATTAGTTGTTAGATCAATTATCCATTGAAATGGAGAATATGAATATGAAAATTATAGCCCTCTGTAATATTTGCATATGTCTTCAGAGTAACAATGAGAAGATTGTGAAGAAAATAACATTATAAATATGAAGGCAAAAAATTTAAAAAAGAAAAGATAAAACCCATATACACTGAAAAGAGCTAAATGAATTCTAGATACAACAGAGGAGATGACAAATGGCGTGAACTTTTTATAACACTCTACAAATAAAACAACATTATTCAACAAGATGCAGCAGAATTGGCCAAAGAAGCAACAATTCACATGATGAGACACAGAATCATCTGGAAGAAGCAGG
Source organism: Myocastor coypus (assembly GCA_004027025.1). Taxonomy (NCBI): domain Eukaryota; kingdom Metazoa; phylum Chordata; class Mammalia; order Rodentia; family Myocastoridae; genus Myocastor; species Myocastor coypus. The sequence goes on from PVJA010003344.1 coordinate 77,807, forward strand.
TATGGATAGAAGGCAGAGCAGGGATTTCTTTTCTTACTTGCACAAGAATCTTGAGGGGTTTGAAAGGTCTTTCACCATGAAACACTCGCCACCATTCACACAGAACGTTTTCTCCTTCTCTGCACACTTCACAAGATGGCTCGTCCCCGTGGTGGATGTAGACGTGGCTGGATGGGAGACAAGGAAGAGGAGGTGTTCACACCGAGCTGTGGCCCCTTCTGAACAGCCTTATGCTCAAATTCTCTTAAAAGCGAGAGGTTATATAAGGTGCAGCCAACTTCCCTAAAGTTTCAGACTTGACAAATAACAAAGAAACTACTTCGTGTTTGTAATATGTAGAACACAGATAATAAACAGAATATGATGAGTAAAATATAGTTAATTACAGAACAAATTGATTTAATTTCAACTAAACAGGAAAAATGACTCATAACTTTATCTTTTAAAGTAGCTGGAAAAGAGAAGCTCTCTTGCTATGAAACACTTTAAATTTTAAAGACAGTTCAGAGGTAACGGTGTCATGTCAGTGAAGCACCATAAAATACACAGATTTTTCAACTTATGGTTTATGTGTATGTTTTTTTTTTTTTTTTTTGCAGAACTTGGAATTCAAAACATGGTGTGTGCATGTAGCACAGGCCTTCTACTACTGTTCATCATCTCTAGCTCTGACTGCATCTATAAGACAATGTGTAGATACAAAACAAACAAAAGAAAACCCACAAGGATACAGGATAGTGTATGTGCTCCAGAAGTAAAAACCATATTAACTGCACATATGCTGACATAGAAGTCAGAAGTCATTCACTTTACAATCTCCATTCTACTCCAATTCTTCTGCTGGGATGGTCATTGTTGAGTATCTGATTGACAACTCACTTGTGGGAAATGAAAAGACACTCTTATATGATATGCATCTTTACAAATGTAGGATAAAGCACTATAAAATTCATTTATCTTGAACCAGGAGCACAGAAACGCGCTTTCATTGTGGTTTCTGACATCTTCACATGATAGCCTGACATTCACTTGTCAGCCTTCAGAGTCATACAGAAGTGAGATTGAAAATGACACCTGTACAACTGACGTTGTAAATTAAATGAAGCCAAAGCCCAGTTCTCGGACTCGACGGGCTTTTAGGACAAGACCACCTCTCCTCACTTCCATTGCCGGTTATGGTTTGGGCAGTGCCTCCTCTCAACCAAAAAAGTTAATTCATATAGTATTGGTAGTGATACTGTCTAGATGAGAAGAAGAGCCAATATCAAGCCAGTAAAAATTCTGTTTTTCAGGATGTTTACTGCCACATTCCTTCATATTTGTAATGTGTTGTCTTTCTTATCAATTTCTATTTTATTATTTGCATGTAAGTATTGCTTACTTGACCTATGTATGCCCCCCCTTGTTATTCTTCCTTTTATTGGCAATATTGGGAATTGAGCTCACAACTTCATGCTTATAAGGCAGGCACTGGCCATATATTCCTGGCCCTACTTTTCATTTTTATTTCCCTCAAAAGTAGATATTTTCTTATGATTGTTAACCCAATTTTTTCTATTTTTCTTGATTTTCATTACTGAGATTCAGTTTAACTGCTTTCTTCGTTCTTAGTCCCCTGTCTCAGTCCCCTGTCTAAGACACATGCAAGTATCATTCATTGCTGTTGGCATAGCATTTGGGAGTAGCAGCTCAGATAGGTCAAAGACAAGGGCTTTGCAGACAGATCTGGCTTAAATTTTTTCCCCTACAAGCTTTGAATCATGAGCCACCTTGCTACTCAATCTTCCCATTTTAAAAAAGCAGCAGTAAAAAACAATTTAGAAGATGTTTTTATGGAGATCATAAATCATCCAGGTAAAGGAACTGGTAGTGAACAGTACCAAGTACAAGTGGAGAAACAGGGAAGAATCTTAATTTTTGTGTTTAGCAGTTGGATATAAAGCTGGATAATAGAAATCTGGGAATTTCAAAGATACATGCTGTTCTTGAATCATTTATGAATTGGGCCTTTTTTTTTTTTTTTTTTTCCTCTTGTGAAGTTGGGGATTGAACCCTGGGCTTTGCACATGTTAGATAAGCCCTCAAGAACTAAGCTGGATCTCCAGAATGGAGTCCAGTTTTTAATGAGTTCGATAAAATGTCTTTTTCAAAATGCCTTTCCATGGCGCATGCCTGTAATTCCAGCACTTGGGAGGCTGAGGCAGGAGGATTGGTGCAAGTTCGAGACCAGAATGGGCCACAAAAGTGAGCCCAAGGCCAGCCTGAACTGCATAGTGAGATCCTGTCTCAAAAAGACAAAAAAAAAAAAAAAAAAAAAAAAAAAAAAAAAAAAAAAAAAAAAAAAAAAAAAAAAAAAAAAAAAAAAAAAAAAAAAAGCCTTTCCAGGGCTTTTGTACAGGTCTGCAAATGAAGTAAAAGTATGAAGGGAGCTGGAGGAGAGAGATGATTTTAGTACTATCAGATCTAGTGTGGACGCATTACCATCTGATAAATGGTAAAATCAGCTTAACGTGTTTATCAAAATGAGAACAATGTAACTTTCATCTTTTGGTCTGCAAAATCATAGAGTATCCAATATTCCTATATTTCACACAACATATAGTTTACATATATTTTCTTTTTTTGTGTGTGGGTGGTACCCGGGCTCAAAGTCAGGACTTTGCACTTTCCAGGCAGGCGCTTATGCCACTGAGCAATCTCCCCAGCCCTACAGAGCATATAATTTAAACATATCTTCATGTGGAAAATTTTGTGTGTTGGTGCTATACATTACTAACTTCACCCATGGCAGTTGCTTGTAAAAGATATTAGCAGGACAATTGCCTTAACTATGAAAGGTTGTGCTTGAGACCTCCCTGCCGACAGCACTGCACTCAGTGACAACTTGGGCTGAGTATCATTCCTACTCCCTGCGAAAGCACTGAAGGGACTGCATGCAGCTGCTGTTACCACACGCTTGCAGAGGATGCTGAACCACACACAGACCCCAGTGCTGTCAGAACACAGGAGAGGTTGCTTAGCATCTCCCTCACTCAGCTGGGCAGGAGACACTGCACAGGCTCTTAGCACAAATCCCAGGCTTTGTGCAGAAAACAAAACCAGCAGCCTGCCACAAACGCATATCCTCCATATACAAGTGAACTACTAATAGAAAAATTGGCCATGAGAAAAGACATGGATATCCTCATCCCTTACATGTGTCAGTCTTGTGGGATTATCACAACAACTAAGAGCAAATACATTTTAAAACTAGAAAAAAGTTTTCCCTCGCACCTTAAAAATATTTCTCCCTGAAATGAGTATTCTTTTGTAATGTTATCTCAAAGCACCTGGACTGACTATACTCTAAAAAATTCCTAGATTACTACTTTCAAAGAACAATGGGGCCGGGTGTGGTGGCGCATGCCTGTAATCCCAGCACTCGGGAGGCTGAGGCAGGAGGATTGGTGCAAGTTCGAGGCCAGCCTGGGCTACAAAAGTGAGCTCAAGGCCAGCCTGACCTGCATAGCAAGACCCTGTCTCAAAAAGATAAAAAAAAAAAAAAAAGGGACATTTAATAGTAAAATATTCATTAGGGAGACAATAAAGTAGCACCTATCTCACGCCACCATGGACTTAGCATTTTTATCCTTTAACAGCAGCAACGTAATAACCAATCATGGCTTTATTGCAGCAGCTGACTTCCAGGTGATGCCACATGTGCACTGACTGGATACCCTATCAGGAGCCTGTGGCCAAGCACAGCAAACGTTGGCATTGTCAGAAGTCAGGCTAGAGCCGGTGCCACACGCACATGCCAGGCTTTGCCAGTTTTCTTTCCCTCTCCTTAGTTGCACAGTATGCTTAGTCCTAAGCAAATCTATAAACTCTGCAATTTGCCATTCTCCTTGGCTTCTGCAGGCCCAGTACCGACTGTGGAAATCCTATTCTTCCTGGGGGGCGTGAGGGGAATCTATTAGAAGCAAAGCTGAATATTTTGCAGGTGGAAGGTAGCTCAGTATATAAAAGATGCCCCCCACCTCCACCCCATAACTGGTTCTGGGAAGAAAGTGAAGTAGCTTTCACTCATGCCGGCCTTGGTAAACCCTGTCTCCTTCAGCTTTGTGACGACTTCCATGACTTGGTCTTATCTGCTCATAAACAAATGGCAACTACGAACACTGCTAAATATGACTCCACTATTTTTATGTTTGACATTTATATAAATGTTTCATCCTAAACACATTTTCTTTGGTAAGTTAGCAGCTATAGTTTTATAAGAGAAAAAAGTATAAGTAAAAAAGTAAAAGTATAGCTTCTTACCAGAGAATACATATCAGATTTTACTCTGAAGCTTGTCTGTCTTCGCAATATAGTTGAGAACTAGCGATCACCCTGGGGGCTAGATAGTTCTCTAACTTAATCAAGGAAATGGAGACTAAGCTGGCCATTCCTTTGCTTAAAAATCTTTTGCCAAGACTGGGTGTTGTGGCAAGTATCTATAATCCTGGTGCTTGGGAGGCTGAAAACAAGAGGATCACCATGAGTCTGAGCTGGGAAGCAAGACCCCACAGATACTGTACTAAACGAAAACAAACAAAAAAACCTTGCCACACAAGGGACTCTTGCCTTCTCTTTCTTCCTTCTTGCTTCTCTTTCTAGCCTCAGTCTCTCACTGACTCCTTTCATTCCTCTCTTCTACCTTTCCTTCCTTCATCCCTCCTTCTTTTCCTTCCATTCTTTACTGATTGTCCATTATGTGAAAGAAATAGTGGTAACAGCTGAAGTTACTAGAGCTCAACATTTTAAGTCCACAACCAACTCTCCCTAAGAAGAAACCTTCCTAGGTAAGACGGAGTGAAATGAATAAGCGTCTTGCAAAGAATCAAGTGTGAGTCTCGAGGGTGGCAGCCTGCTGAGTTGCCTCAGAAAATTCAGCAGTGACAATGAGATTTAGGGTTATTAGGAAGTTTGTTAAAATGGCTTTCTCTTACCAATGCTATACATAAATGCATGATATTGTTACTATTATTGTCGTAAATATTGGACAAAGAAAAGCAGGAAAAGTTATCAGTGCAGATCCTGGTATTTTATAAGACCAAACCTGAGGTCTAATTTTTTAGGAAACAATCCTTTAAAACATAAAGAAAGATGGTCTAATTATGAAGGGGAGTCATTGAGTCATTGTAAAGAATTAATATCGATAATATAGATTAACTTGTAACTGATTGGCTGCAAATATAATCATTAAACTATGATATAACATAAATGATATTGAGAAAAATTCCAAGTAAACAGAAAGAAAGTGCATATATTGAACACATGATTATTTCTGCTTTAAAATCTACATAATTCCATAATATTTCAGAGTGAGCTTTGAAGTTACATAAATTAAATGTACTCAGTGTGTTGGATACATCTATATAAATTTTAAAATTATAAAATATTTAACACAGTATGATGTCCATATTATTACATAGAATATAATATAAGCTTTGCTTATAAGGTGATATTGTGGAAACCCTACCATTACATACTTTTGTAATTACATAGTGAGAAAATTTGAGTAATAATTTATTTACTGCTTGTCACTAAATATTGCCCCATGGGACAAAATTTCTCTGTACACTACTGCAATGTGTTGGAACTCTTTTTTCTTTTTTCTTTTTTTTTCTGTTCCAAGACAAGCTAAAAGTGAAAACAATGTTACTCTCCTGTTTTTGTCTCACTTCTTTTCAGTGCTGGAGATCTAATCCAGGCCTCAAGGCTAGCCCGCAGCTCTACATTCTCAGCTCTACTTGCTCTTGTTTCAATCAGCATTTTCCTTATCAGTGAAGGAGACAGCACCAAGAATCCCAGATAAGACACAAAGGAAAGCTGCTGATAAGAATTGGCTCTATTCTTCTTTGACAATTAGCAGGAATTAGCATGAGTTAACACTGGATACTCTAAGGAGCAATCCTTAGATCTGTCTTGCCTGAGTGAGATGAGAATTAGGAAAATTCCTAATGATTTCTTGCATATATTAAACTATGCAGTTTTTTCAACAAAACATGCACTTTTAAACATTTAAATAGTCTAATAGTAAGCAGGCAATCATTACAAAACTACAGAATTTTACCCTTACCTGTGATAGCTTCAATACCTATGTATTTAGAAATCTGCATGTTTTCTTGCTCTTTGATTAAAAAAAAAAAAAAAATGAAATTATTATTCTTGCTCCGAATAGGGCTCCTCTGCAGTTGAATATTATGAACACTTTACCCAGAAGGGAAATGCTCAGTGGGCTCCTGAAAACAAAGCTGTGGAGCTGAGCTGAGCCAGAGAAGCTGCGCTGCCTCCCACAGCTTCTCCAGATGCTCCAGAGAAGACAGGTGCAGTTCTTAGTTTTCCAAAAGAAAAGAGCCACACTTGGAACTACTGAAGCACTGTCATTCTGGCTTGGCATATTTTTTCTCTGCAGTAATTCAATCTTCTGCAGAAGAGCAAATAAGTACTCGAAAGGAGAAAAGAAAAAAAAAAAAAAGACATCCTCCTAGATTTGGAGGTTAACAGAGCCAACGCTGCAACTGGAGGGAACATCCTATTTCACTTGATTTGTCCTTTACAGAAACAAAAAGGGTGGCTGGGAGTGTCATCAATGCGAGAGTGCTGGCATAGCACTTACTAAGCCCTAAATCTGTGTTCCTTCCCAGCAGTAAAGCGAGGCAGGGAGACAGACAGAGGAAGAGACAGAGACAGGGAGGTGCAACTATGATGCTTCTCCTCATAGAACAAAACTGTGATTTTTGTTATAATATTGGTATCATCTCTAGCTAAGCAGAAGGCAGATTCTAGGTTTTCACACATTGTTGACCAAATAATTTGGTGTCACTAGACAGTGTTATGTTTAGAAGAATAAGGCTGCCAGAAAAGGTTGCAAGAGACAGAAATGATCAGGAGACCATAGATGGCACGAAAAGTTTTGAAAGCAGAATTAAGGTATCCAACTTTCTGCAGTCATAGATTCCAAAGTTTACCTAATAAGCTGGAAGCATTCACGGGTTTGCAGGGTGCCTAGCAGATGACATTTTGTCCAAAGAACAAATTAACACTCAAGGCCAATGGAAGTAATTGATTAACTTGGGCTTTGGCATCATTTAAGGATATACAGAATGATGGGACTAGAAAGGACATCAGCACATTTGATAATGAATTCATCCCACATTTCAAGAGGACACAAATCATTGCCAAAGAATAGCCCTACAATCTTTAATAAAACAGTTCTAGTTATCAATTCACAACGTGCACAGAGCAAGGTTGCCCAAAGTCACATGAGGGAATTAAGAAACCCTTATTTTTTGTTTTGTTAAATGCATACATACTGGGATTTCAGTTGGTTTATTAGACTGCCTTTAGCTACATGGCTCAGTAGAAGCCTTCTGGGCAGATGTTGGCATTAGTTCTTCCTTTTCTTTTTTTTTTTTTTTTTTTTTTTTTTTTTTTTTTTTTTTTTTTTTTGTATTTTCCAGGGAAGGGTCTATACACTCACTACTAGATTGGTCTCATAGTGATCCACTTGTTTACAGCCTCCCAACAGCTGGGATTATAGGCATGCACCACCATGCCCATTCTCAACCCTGCCTTAGCATGCCCTGGGTTGGGGCTGGCTCAGCAGGCCTGGGGATCAAACTCCCAGCCCCTTCGCCTGCTTGCAGGTGCTTTAATCTGCTGAGCTACTTGGCTAGCCCTAGTTCTTCGTTCTTAAGCAGAATAACAAGTGACCTTCAGATGCTTCTCCTCATAGAACTAAACTGTGATTTTTTGTTATAATATTGGTATTATCTGTAGCTAAGCAGAAGGGAGATTCTAGGTTTTCACCCATTGCTGAGCAAATAATTCAGTGTCATTAGACAGTGTTATGTTTAGAAGAAACATAACAGAAAAAGTTACTGCCAGAAAAGGTTACTTTTATTTTTGTCTTTTTGAGACAGGGTCTCACTATGCAGTTCAGGCTGGCCTTGGGCTCACTTTTGTGGCCCAGGCTGGTCTCGAACTCTCACGGATCCTCCTGCCTTAGCCTCCCAAGTGCTGGGATTACAGGTGTGTGTCACCACGCCCGGCAGAAAAGGTTACTTTTTAAATATGCAACATGTTGGGATCTTTCTTTTTTTCTTTTTCTCACAGCACATTTTATTCATGACATAGTCTAATCAAGCAGCTCCTTAGAGAACAACTTTGCAGTGACCCAGGGTCTTGGAGGATGCTTTTCCAAAATTAGAAGGATGTCTTTGGATAAGTGACTGATGCAGAGTTATAACAAGAAAGCTACATTGTTGTCCTTCACAAAGGCAGTATCTTTTGCTAGTTAGGAAGCCAACTAGAGAAATACAATTTTGCTATATATTTTCAATTAATCACGGATAATTTTGTATGAGTCTAAAATTTTCACAGCAAGGACTCCACAAACTTCTAAGCCATCCTTCAATTATTTTGCCATCAGTATCATTTTTTAAAAAATACTACCTGTCTATCTTGCAAAGCAAATATCAGCAGTTAATTTTACTGGCTTAATTTGATACACATAGGTCTCACCAGGCTCACGTTGAAGGGCCATGTTCTTTAGGGACTCTGCACTTTTTACCAGGATCATGTTAGTTGGGAAAAGGTCATGTCAATGTAGGAAACACTGACCTGTCACTCCCAAGCTAGTCAAAATTCTGAACACCAAATAAAAATCAAAACAAAGAGGACTGAACTCTCAACAATGATCAAGGATTCAGCTCTTCAGCTGAAATTTCCATGTGACATTTAATGAAATAGGTTAATTCATTCACCCACTAAAACACCTGCAGAAACAAGAGCTGATGAAAGGTCAGAAGAGAGAAAACATGAGGCAAGTAAATTATCTTATTCAAATTAAACAACAGTCATGGCACATCCAAATTTAAAAGATATGTGACTATTTCAGGAGGCACTGAATCAACACGGCAAAATTAAGTCAATTTCTAAAGCTACCTATCAAGCATTTTTCTGTTAAACCTGCAATGAATCAGATATCCCCATACAAGGACAAATATAATGGAAGAATATCAGATCAGGGACACATTCCAAAGGCATCATGATGGGATATAATCCACAAAACCCAGACTCTACACAGCTCTGTAAGAGAAAGAAATTGGTTTCTTAAAGATAAATACCTATTAAAAGAAGAAGAAAAACAAAGAGATACAGGTAGAGACAAAGAGGGGAACCCAAAGGGTAGGCACATGAAAGAGGGGCAAGACAACACTAGTTATTCACTATGTGTGAAGCTTACCTGGACACTGACTCAAACCATTATATCGGTGTGACATTTATATGATGGCTGTCTAAATAACTCTAGGAGATTATCATCAGTGCTTGAGTGTGTTGAAAGTCTCATGATTATGGTTAGAAATAGAATGTTCTTTGTCTTTTACAGACACATACCATGTATGCATCAAGCAGTGAGCATGTTTGGGAAATGTGACAAGATTATAAAAGGGGAAAGCAGTGACTGGGATCAGAATGAAACAAAGTGGATGTTGCTGAAGTGGGTGATGGGTGCTTATTGTTCTATTCCATTGTCATACTTCTTTCACATGTAAGTTTAAGTGTATGTTATATATAGGACATGTTCAAGTATGTGCTTTGATGTGTGTTTAAAATTTCAAAGTAGAACCAACTATTGATATCATGTCTTTATAGAGAAGAAAAAGAATAAAACACTAAGTCCATCATCTAAAAGTGCTGACTCCAGGCCAGTGGCCTAAATTATATGTGCTTCCATGATCTGCCACAGGAGTGGGGGAGTGGGGGAACTAGGAGAGCTGAGCACAGGCCAAGGATGCTGACTGTCACTACATTATTTAACATTTATCTAAAAATTCTAACCAATGCCAAAATGTAGAAATTAAAGCAAAACTGTGATATAATTATGAAATGAGATTTAAAAATCACCATTTGAGATGATATCATTGCATACCCCTATCAACTAATATTGCAGTGAAATAATGCAATATTCACTGTAGCAACAAAAAGAATTAATCAATGTTATCAAGCACCTATCCAACAATAAAAGGGCAGAACAGGAAACATTTCAAAAAGAGTTCACTTGGGAGATAACTTCATGGCATATGTGCCTTCCTGGCAAGCTTGAGGTCCCAAGTTTAATCTCCAGTACCCCATGATATGCTGGGCTAGGAACCAGGTGTGTTAGTGCATACCTGTAATCCCAGCACTAGCGAGGCTGAGACAGGAGCATCACTATGAGTCCAAACTGCATAGTAAGACCCTGAAGCAAATAATTAATTAATTAAAAGGGTTGATAGATTAAGTGGGTGACTTAGGCCTCCTGCTGTGTGAGAAGGCATTACATTAAAGGAGAAACCAAATAAATTTGTGGATGCAGGAACAGGAAACACATGGTTCAGTGAAAGCTAGCAATTCAGATTGACTAGGATAGGATGTGGATTATAAATAAGAGGTCATTAATGAAGCCATAACATAGTAATGCATCACTGTCAGAAAAGTCCTTGGCAATCCTAGCTTAACATGTAGACCATGGAGACAAGTTTGTGAGCCAGGCTATGATCAATAAAATTAATGATGTATTCGTTATCGTTTGGAAGGGGAGAAATGCAGAGATGAGGAGGCCAGTCAAGAAATTATTCCGAATGTCTGTGTGAGAAAGGAAGAGTGGTCAAACTAGCAAAACAATGGGAAAGATGGGGCTCATAATCAGTCAAGATCTTACTTTGCATTTGTACACATTGAGATAATGTAGGAACTGAATGCTAGAGATTTCACACCCTGCATTGCACCTCTTTCTGAGGCATTCCAAGTACCTAACACATATTCACATCGCACGTGCACTGTCAAGGAAACTGTAAGTGACACAGGAACTAAGGTCCACTCTCAATAACAGTACCCACTGGGACAGCCACCACAAGACTACTGCAGCTTTCCTAGTTTGTCTATCCCTCAAGGGTGTTGCTGAACCACTTAGAACTGATGATACTGAGGCTGGAGGGGTAGTCTAGTGGTAGAGTGTGTGCTTAGCATAATTGAGGCCCTTGGTTGTCCCCAAGCAGACACACACACACACAGATGGTACCAGAATTGGCCTCAAAAGGTACATTCATTACATAGACAATTAATAAAGTGATATTTCTATGCATTATGGAAGTATCTTCATGACAGAAAATTATTTCTGATGAATGTTTTAAGTAATTTAAACTTTCAGTGATTTACGTAAAGTGGCCTCCACAGAAAATGTTACAAAAAATGATTCCAGAAGGCACAGATGCAATCCTACAAGTATTCTCTGTCTGAGCCAAGCCTCTTTGAACAGTGGCTCTGTGGGCAAGAAGCCTGAATAATATTCCTCATAATGTTGTCCTTGCAGATCCAATTACGCCTCTCAAAAACCTGGGATTGCACACCACTGCATACCACTTAGCCAAATGACTGCAATTGTGGGTTTGTGTGATGGCTGTGGACATAAATAGGCATTTTCTGTTTCCACAAACACATTTTCCTCACAGTGGCCAAAGGTTTCTGTATACAAGGCAATGAAGTAGTGAAACCTCCTCTGTGCCTATGAATCTCACTAGGTAACATTTGGCTAATTTTAGTCCATACATTTTCCCACAGCTCCCAGGGCCTCCCTGCTCCCAAGTTCAGAGCAGAGCAGAACCCCTTCCTGTAAAATGAGGTGTTACCAAATGTGTATCTGCAATGTTCAGATTCCCAGTTCAAATTCTTTGTAACCAAATAACACATGGAACTCTTGCTCTTTTCAATACCGTGTTGAAATTTCACAAGTGTCCTGAGCGGGAATAAAACAGGGCTTCTGGAACACTTATCAATTGTAATGCTTCACCTCAAGAGAACTCTTCATTTTATCCTGCCCACTAAAGACCTAGTCAGTTACAACACGTCTTGTTTCTCTACAGAATACAGACTTTAAGTAAATGGCAAGTAAGGTAATACTTCAGGTAAATCCCGCGACTTTCCAGGAACAGGACAAAATGAGCGAATAACTGGTACTTCGTGCCTGAAGGCTTCCCTAAAACTTCAGATTTTTTTATTCGTACATTGGTTTTGCTTTGTGTTGCAGAATTTCCGATGCTCTAACCTGGAACCTGTTTTTCTATTCTTGGCACTGAACTTTGTACAGTGGAAAGGAAGCAAATCAGTACACACATTGAGCTCCTTTTTTAATTAAAAAGTGGAGAATTGTGTTCAGTGTCTTATTGTCACCAACCGGTCTGGCTGTTATGTACATGTCATTCAGCAAATGGGAAAAAAAAAATTGATGGAAGTCATTGTGGTCATAGCTGAACTGAAGATGGGCACGGAGAAGCACACCATGAAAGGAAAGGTGAACAGGGGTCCATCTGCCACACTAATATGGAGATACTTGCAAATCCTGGGGTAAAGTACCTCAAAATGATCACAGTCTCCATCCTTTTCTTTTCTTTTTTTTTTTAAGAAAATAATTAGAAATGATGATTTTGCTAAACAAAATGATACAAATTCAACAATGGTTGTTATGTTGCATATTGTTGTCTTCAAGTCAGTTGGTGACCAAACAAAAGCATGCAAAACTAGTCCAAAACATGGTTAAAAAGTTATAAAGAAGACTTCTGTAGATGCTGTAAGTATGTGTATAATGCAGGTCTTTTTTCTCTCCACCATTAAGACTCAGATCCTAACACTGATCAGAAAAACAGTGGCAAACAGGGGAGTCTGGTTGTTCAGCACACTGTGGGCATTCCAGATCCATCAAGCTGCCTAATAGTCAAAGCATTCAGAACCAAACCCCAAACTATGCCTAGTTTTTCAGTTTCATTCCTTGTCTTTCCAAACAGTTGGCCTAGGAAGGGTCTAACGCTTTCAGTTGAGACCTACCATTTATTTAGAAATATTTTAAAATACTTTGCAATAATACTAAATGACATGTCTTATTAAGAATCTCTGTTTCTAGCTCAGCACACAGAGGCACAGAGACACTAGTACGGAATGTTCAGAACCGCAGGACCTAGTGACCACCATAGTGAGGAGACCGACGCAGGAGCTATGCACCCATTTTCTTCCCTTTTGTAAACCTCTTGGAGAGAAGAGCACAGCTAACAGAGAGGGTGGGTTTCTAAGGGGTAAACAATCCTTACCAGAAAAACAAGACCCTACTAATAAAAAGAGACCAATGCTCTGTCTCTACTCCTGGTTTATGCTTGGCTTTTTCCTTAAAAAAATCTTTATTTCTTAAAAAAAAGGAAAAAACAGCACATTTTTATTATAAAGGTTATAGATCTATCTTAATTTCATATCGTCCGCTATGTTGAATTTTCAGCCATAAGGAAGCAATTGTCTTCTAATAGCTATCAGTGACAAAAAGATCTTTTCTGACCTTCTTGCACCTAAAACACATGTCATGTAGCCAACTTTCTAGCACTCAAATTCTTCTCAAAGTCTGAAGAACTCAGGGAAGCTATATAAGTCCATGTTCTATAGAACTTACACAAGCCTAGTTAAGTGCAGGAACTGGAGTTTGGCTCCTCAGTCCACATGCTCCACCAGCCCTGCCCTCAGATATGATGAGTCCACTACTGAGACCAGGCATGGTGGCTCACACCTACAAGCCCAGCACTGGGGAGGCTGAAAATAGAAGGATCACTATGAGTCTGAGCTGTATAATGAGAACCTGTACCAAATACATTTTTAAAAAAGTTACAGAGGTCATTTTTCTATTACAGAGGTCCTAGGAGTTAGATCTAAAGATAGGAAAGAATCTCATTTATCAGAGAGATAGATGTTGTAAAAATTGAGGAATTCTTCCTTACCCCTTTATAAAATTCTCTGCAAATGGTCAGCAGCCTCCATCAAATGAATATACAGGCATATCATAGCCACAAGACATATCCACTATCCACTGCTCAAGTCCCGCGTATCTGGGTGTGTGCGTGTGTGAGTGCATGTGTGCATGTGTGTGAAAGTATGGGAAAAAAAAAAACAACGTGTGCTCTGTCACCCGCTGAAAGAAAGGCTAATTTTTATACTTCTGTTTGTGTGAAGGAAATGAAAAGAACTCAAGGATTCACTGGTACATAGAAACGCAGGCTACTTTCTCCTATGTCTCATCACTCCTGCAATCAAAGCCCTTTCTACAGGTAGGAATGTACCCAGGTAGTCCATTATTTCTTTTCTTTCTTTTATTTACCATTTCATTCTTTAGATTTATTGCTTACTTAATTCTCACTGACATTAATTCAATTAATGACAAAATAATTTTAAGCAGACTGATTCATTTGCTAGTACCACTAATATATATAATTATTCTTTAACATTTTCTGCAACAAAATTTTATGCTTGGCCAAATAGAAGTCTGCAAGTACCCAGATGGCCAGTTGTTCACGTGTTCCCTTTCCTTTTTATTGCTTGTATATTTGTTTCCAGTATCAGAAGATTATTTCCTTTAAGTTATTTTATTTGTAAATGATTAATTTAACGGTGAACAGGCAGAACACAGGGATAGAATGCAAATTATAGACAAATAGACAGTGCCAAAATTTCTTCTAGAGCCAGAACAAGTCATCTACACACCCATAGTAATAGCTCCAGAAAATGCTAGGCACTTGCATTTAAAATATTTGATTTAGGAAAAATATTAGTCTGATGCCGGATGTCTGGGGTGCAGGGGGATGAGAGGAGCTTGCGTTGCAGAAGCCTGGCACTGCTTGGGAGCTAGATGATGACTCTGAAGCTCGATTTACTTAGGAGATCTAGTGTGACAGCTTCATAAGTTAAATGAGGCTATAATGCAAGCACTAAAGTTACTTTCATAGAGGAAGGTTTACTCTACCTAGAAGAATCTTTGAGGTCAGAGCTGGTTACTTTCTTGAACTTGGTCCTCCACGTTGGAAACCCAGAGCTCCTTGGACTGATGGAAGAGAAGCTGGTGAAAATGGGAATGCTAATCCTCATACTGTGACATGAAGCTGGCTTCCTACGTAGATTTACAACAGCATCACAGTGACAGTTTAGTTGAAAAGTCTAGTAAAATTCAGTCTGCTACACAGGCAAAGTGAACTATGCTGCTGAATTGCACAAAAGACTGGTCATCTAAGTGTGTATGCAGAGATCAAAAGAGAGAAGCATACTGGCCTTCCTGGACTCAGCAGTGAGGCCTGTGGTCTTCTGACCGAGACTAGCATTCCAGGGTCTAGACAGCAGTGGCAACACCAGGAAAAAAGTCACAGTGATCTAATTCTAGCACGAAGAGATATGTCCAAGTTAATAAAACTTTTGCTCTACTTCACAAGAAACTCTGAGTAGGCATAACATGAGGTCAGAACAAAGTACCAACTGTATTTTGACCAGAGAACCACAAGGAGCAGAGGTCCAGCCAGAAGGCATCCATCACAGCCATTAGGAATTATACCATGCATCAGAGGTGGCAGAGGAGGTTTAGTCATAACTGTCCTTAAAGTGATTAGAATAATTTATAATCCAAACAATTGGAGAACATAGCCTCAAGGCCAAGCTGCCTCTAATGACTAATCCGGTAAAAATGTTTCTGCCCAAAAGTAAATGCTAACTATCCCCTTATTCATCTCTCACTCCCTACTTCTTTTTACTAAAACAAAAATAACCATGCAACAAGTAGGACCACTTATCTTTCAATACAAGGCTATTAGACTTTTTCTTTTTTTAAGGCTACTAGACTCTTCACAGAAAATTACTACTGTTGGTCTCATCCAAAGGGAAAATAACTTAAGATGGAAGTCATAATTAATCAATCTATTATCATTACATGTAAATGACAACATCAGAAGACCATCTTGTTTCTCTGATGTGCTAGAATGGATGTGGAGAAAATGCCTCTGCAGATGTGGCTTTTACAAAGTGTGGAGACTAAGTCACCTGAGTCACTGTCACATTGAAAAGCACAAAAGCAGAAAAGTTGAAACATGAGCATAAAACATAAAGCTAGATTAGTATGCTGAGCTGTAAAAGGCTTAAATCAACAGCTTCTGACATTGTCAGTTCTGCCAACAACCCACTGTGATTGTGGAATACTAGACTATGTATATAACTGTTTTCTCTTTGTTTAATGAGAAGAAATTTTTGTACCAATAATGATTAGAAAGATTATCATGTTTACATCTTGTCCTCTGAATAACTACTACAAGGACCACAATATGCATTGTAGCAATTATTGGGCATGTACTACTAATGTGTTTTGAAACTGTCATGTTGTTATTTCTCATTAAAAGTAAACAAAAAAAAGAAGAAGGAAAAGGGCATAACAGACTCTGTACTTACCTGGGTACGTTCTGTTGCTCAAAATCCAACATAGTGTGAATCTTAAAGGTAGTGGTATCTTTCTGAGAGTCTGGTAACTTGTCTCCTGCCCTTTGTTATTAGAGAGGAAACTAACTGACTCATTCCTAATGGTACGTATATTTAGGAGAGGAGCTACAACCAGACATACTCCCAGGAAACTGGGAGTAAAGCATCAAAAAGTACTGTCAGTATGCTCATAGCTTC
Source organism: Myocastor coypus (assembly GCA_004027025.1). Lineage (NCBI taxonomy): Eukaryota > Metazoa > Chordata > Mammalia > Rodentia > Myocastoridae > Myocastor > Myocastor coypus. The sequence goes on from PVJA010003344.1 coordinate 94,340, forward strand.
CATTTCTATGAGGCATTCTATGTATCATGCTGTGTTTAGGAGGGAAGTTTCAAATTAGGTCAAAAGAAAAGCAGGGTCATAAGATAAAGATGGGAGATACTTTGTGACTGTAAAAATGGAGATGTCTTTTGGATTTGCTCTTTGGTTCTTAAGTACCTCTTTCTTCTTTATTGCATGACAACTCCATAGTATAGGATAACAGCAAAGCTTTACAGCATAACAATTATTTTCTATAGAATTATATTTTGAAGTAAAAATTATCTTTGTCTAGACCGATAGGTACCAGTCACTGATTATGTCAGCTCTAAGTTGTGAAGGTATATCTCTTTCTGCTTCTTCATTCCCTGCCTTTTGTTCACTTGGTGGATAAATAAATGCAGATAAAATTGAAGAGTTATCTGCATAGTGATGACAGAAACATTCCCAGGATAAATAAACTGAAGTTCATTAAATATCTACAGTGTGCCAGGAATTTGAGCATCTTTGAGACTTTTATTTCTCACAATAATATTACAAACTAGGTAACACTTTCTGTAGGAAAATAAGACTGAAAGAGGTTAAATGACGTGCTTGTGTTCTCGGTACAAAGAAAAGGAATCTGAAGAGAGCAAGGCCTGTGCAGACTCATCAAAATATTCTGCCTCATAAGTCCTTTATTTCAGAAGGACACATGCATCCTTAAAAACAAAGGAGCAACAAACCAAACAACCAACCAAACAGAATCCCATGTCCTCTCTGTAGTGAACAAAGAAGTCACACTGTCCCACCTTTGAGCACGTGATACTTGCTGAAACTTTCCAAGTGTTTGCAAACTGCATTGTCAGGGGATGTGACTTAAAATATTACTTCTAAGTTATGCATTCTTAGCAGAAAGTAGGAGGCTAATGTTAGTCAAATCAATGCTATTTTTGTCTTAACCCCGAGAAAATGCTCAGTCTACATTATCCAGTATTCTGGTGCCCATTTCAGAATAAAATGGTTATTATTTTAAGCTTTTAAAAAACCAATCCTGATTAGCTTAGTGTAAATAAGGAAAGTTATTAGAAAGTCAGTGGTGTGACCACTAAGTGCTGGATTGTCATACTGAATTCCTTTATTCTCTAATCAAATTAGCCTCATATTCCTTTTAACAAATTATTCTTAGGAAAATAATTTAATTGATATTTAGTAAAGATTTTGAAGTTAGGAAAATGATTTCTTTTATTTATTTATGAAGCCAATTTTTTTTAAAAAGTGTGTACATTTAAATGTATATAGCAATAAAAACATGCTGAGTTATAAACATCTTTGGAAACTTCTGGCAGCAGGAACTACTCCAAATGAAATGCTAAATTTAGTTATGATGCCTGTGCAATATTTAATATTGCATGTGATCTTTGGTTGACCTCAATGCAAAATTAATACCACTAAAGACTTTAAGAACTGTTTTTTATATAACAGTGGAAAAGGCAAATGAAAAAGAAAGATATTTTTATGAGATAGATACAATTATGAAAAAAATAAGTTTATCTTTAATGGTATCTGATATTAGACTTCTTATATTGACTACTGCTCTCCAGTCTCTTTTTTTCATATAACATAAAATCACTGTTATGGTTTATGTCTAGTTGTCCCTCCAAAGCCTCATGGAGTCATTGGGCAGGGACTTCTAGAGTTTGAGACTTGATCCATGATCCCTGGGATTATAGGTTTTAGTACTGATGGGATTATGGGTGGAAGTACTTCTGGGATTATGGGTGTAGCCTAGGGTGGGAGCTAAGGCGGAGAGCCTGAATGTAATATAAAGAGAGACAGAGAGACAGACTGGAGCTCTAGCTGTTGCTGCTGCTCTGCTGCCCTG